>CM040978.1:29367097-29422078 GCA_022985145.1 Pangasius djambal
TCTCTCTCTCTCTCTCTCTCTCTCTCTCTCTCTCTCTCTCTCTCACAGATTCGTATTCTCAGACTGCTCAGGATTTTAGGTCGCAATAACGATGCAGCGAGTGATCTTATGAATGATCTCCTAGCACAGGTATACTACTACTACTACTACTACTACTACTACTACTGGTCAGGCTAATGCACAGGCTAATTGTTATTTGTTCTTGATGTGCAGGTGGCCACTAACACCGACAGCACTAAGACGGCAGGCAGCGCCGTGCTGTATGAAACGGTGCTCACTGTCATGGACATCAGATCAGAAAGTGGTCTCCGGGTACGCCATAACGTCTTTAAACCTCAGTAGGGATGCACTGGTACCGATGCGCGTTCAGATATCGGTCGGATATTACGCTCGTGTACTTGTACTCGTTAAAAAAAAAAAAAAAAAGGATTCCATTTTCTCATACTCACTCTGACATAAATCAATGATATCAACGCATCACTGGTCTTAATCTTCCTCCCACGTACACGCCTGATCAGAGATCTCTCCACATACTGTCTCTCTGCTCTACACACTAGTAACCAGCTGTGGTTGTGTGTTCCCTGACAGGTTCTTGCTGTGAATATTTTGGGACGGTTTCTTTTAAACAACGATAGGAACATCCGGTGAGTGCCTTTCTTTCATCTCGCTTTCACATATGCAGCGATGAGTCCACTGGAATCAAACCCAGTGATTGAGGTGACCTCAGGCTGGTGGACGGTGAGAAAGTGCTGTGACCCTGAATCGACATAACCGAAGGAGGTGAACTGAACATGACGTGTATCTGAGGCACAGACTGAGCCAGAGGACAGAGCTCTGGCGCTGCAGGGACGCATTGTGTTCTGGATATTTGGACCGTAATAATATAAAAGCTGGATGCGATACGTTACGTAGTCCTTTATCTTCTGCTCTCCGTGTTCTCTGTGCTTGGCTTATTTTTGGTGATTTCTCTGAGCAAAGCTTTGCGTACCTTCCTCCGTCGTCGCCGTATTTCTGACGAACGCGAGAAAGAGTTTTGCAAAGAGTACATTTTCAGCCATACGTAACCCTCAGACAGAGGTTTTTATTTATTTTATTTTTTTTTTTTTTGGTGCTTCCCGGTTCATCCGAAGCCAAAGCAGCATGAAACCAAACCAATCCAAGTAGCAAACGAACCAAAAATGTCACTTTGGCTCTGATTCCGAGCGAAATAGAGGTTTCGCTGTAGGGAAAGTCAGGCTTGAAGCGCTGCTGTCGGTGTCCTCACAGGGGGATCTGATTACATTTAGATTTTTATCACTGCATGTGGGTTAATAATGGCAATTATGCAGGAACAATCAGGCCTAACAGGCCCCTCTGCTTTCATCAGTTGCTCCCTTTCAGACACCTTTTCAGGATGCCAGTTGGCCTTGATTCCCTGTCAGGCCTAATAGACACCTTTCATTTTTATTTTGATGTGTAAAATGGCATCGAGTCACACATTTAATTGGAGCAGTATTTTTTTTTATTGTTACAGACTTCAGAAGGTGTACATGCACCAAATCAGTGAGCTAAAGAACAGAAAGGCATAAAATGTTATTCTTTTTTTGGTTTAGTGCAAGTGCTTAAATAAAATGTGATAATCCATTGATGAGGCATTATATTATCACACCATCATCTAGCTCTAGATCTCTTTTCAAATATCCGTATACTGTTCACCTGATAGATCTTTCCTCGTGGCTTCCACAGCTATATATCCATGACATCACTCCAGAAGATAGTCCAGACAGATCATAATGCAGTGCAGAGACACAGGGGGACTATTGTGGACTGCCTGAAGGACCAGGATGCCTCAGTTAAACGGTAGTATCCACAGGGCTTATGGCATAGTTAGATATTCCATTATCTTAAGTCTATTTAAACATTATCTTAGTTTATTACTTGTAGCAGTCCTCTTTCTGAGGACAAATACAAATACATTTTTAGCTATTAATTACCATAAGTAATCTCTTGTCTTCTCGGTTCCAGTCGTGCGTTAGAGCTTTCGCTAGCTTTAGTAACCGCAGCGAACATCCGCACCATGATGAAAGAGCTTCTCGCCTTCCTCTCCACTTGTCCGCCAGAACTTCGAGCAAGCACAGCGTCTGGCATTTTCAACACAGCTGAAAGGTACTGTTCCACCACAGGCGCTGAAAGCCATGCACCAGGGTCTCGCTGAACGCATCTCTGTGTTCACAGAGCTTAGCATGTCTTAGTGTTCACAGTGACAGCTCCGGGAAAACTCACTCTCTCTCTCTCTCTTCTCAACTTTGTGAATGCGTACAACCTTTTCTTTGTGTTCAGTGTGCCAGCCTGTGCCCAACTGTGTCACAATGGCAGAACACAGGCGCTGGACAACACTAGATCTCTGTGTGTGTCTCTGTCAGGTACGCACCGTCTCAGCGCTGGCACATCGACACCATCCTGCATGTCCTCATCACGGTAAATCTCCTTGCTGTCCTGTTCCATTAACCTTTTTTTTTTTTTTTTCTTCTCCAAATAACACAAGGCCACGAAATGATCCATTACACCTATTGCATGCGTATTTGTTTTCATTTTGGACTGTAACGCTTCCTAGTGTATTTCTAATGTTCGTTTCGTTCCCTCAGGCAGGGAGTGACGTGCGAGATGAGACCGTGCCCAACCTAGTTCAGCTCATTGCTACAGCGTCCAAGCTGCACTGCTACACAGTTCATAAACTTTACAGAGCGCTAGTCACGGACATCTCACAGGTACGGATGAAACACGGCTATGCTGCAGACATGCTAATGAGTTTACACCTTTCTCATGAGCTCCGTGTGCTCCCAACAGAACAGACCGTGCTCTCTAGGTGGGAGGGATGGCACCGCTCTCGCTCTCTCTCTCTCTCTCTCTCTCTCTCTCTCTCTCTCTCTCTCTCTCTCTCAGCTGTCCATCACAGAGACACTAGCCAAGCATCGACGTATACGTGCACTTGTATGTGGAAGAGGGCAGATAGCACTTTCCTCAGAGTGTGGTACGCTCTCCTGTGATGCGGCATGAGTTTGAAAAGATGCAAACAAACAAAAAAAAAAAGCACAAGAGTCTTTTCCTAATAAAAAAAATAAAAAACGCAAATAATCCAATCAGCATATGAATCTGAAACGAATGACAATTATGGAGGTGTTTTGAACTCTCTGATATTAACTGACACCTCTGGAAGCCCCGCCCCCTTCCTCCCATCTCCCATTAGTAATGTTTCAGCCTTGCTTTCTATGACGTTAAAGGAGAATGTTTTTTTGAGTTAATTCATTAACGGAATAAAATCTATCGGTGTATGATTTACCTGGTTAACGTGGGTTTAATGGTAATTACTGTACATATTGTGCCAGTTAGTGCAGACACACCTGGTGGTTCACCGTAAAACCCTGTATAAATGTGCACTTCAGTTTCTACCTTAGAGCAGTAATGTGTGTGTGTGTGTGTGTGTGTGTGAGCCATTCTGTGCTTATCTTTCAGCAATCCCTGGTTCAAGTAGCCTGCTGGTGTATAGGGGAGTATGGTGACTTGCTGCTGAAAGGAGAGTGTGAGGACATAGAGCCTATGCAGGTAGAGCAATTATGTGTCTCTGTCATGCATCTATTATTATTATTATTATTTTTTTTTTTTTTTAATTTACCCACATCTTTTGTTTCCACCTTTGTTCTTTGGCACAAGGTAAAAGAGGATGATGTTCTTGATGCCTTGGAAACAGTCTTGCAGTCCCACATGTCAGCTCCAGCAACCAGGGGTTTTGCCCTAACTGCCATCATGAAGCTGAGTACCCGCATCACAGCCAACGTGGAGTAAGAGTCGGCTTTTCTTAAACCGCTGTTTCAGACAGATTCATTATTACTGAAGTAACATCATAGAGGTGAGTGGGAAAGCAAAGGTAATTATAATTGTTATTAAAGCATTCTCTCTCTCTCTCTCTCTCTCTCCACTAAAGCCGAATCAGGAGTATAGTTAGTATCTACGGCAGCTGCATTGATCTGGAGCTTCAGCAGCGAGCAGTGGAATACAACGCCCTCTTCAAAAAATATGACCACATAAGGTCTTATACTGTATGATCAACATTCAAGTTCATTGATAACTGCATGCATTGCACGTCTGCCAGTATGGCGTTGCGCTCTGTGTTGTATGGCGTAGCGTATGGCGTAATAGTGTATAATGCATGTTATTTGTCCGTCATCTGGACAGGGCTGCTGTGTTGGAGAGGATGCCAGTAGTTGATAGGAGCTTGCCTGGTTCCACCAACGGAGATCTGATCAGAGAGTCTGCTAAAGATTGTAAAGATCAGGGCAAGCCACTTGCAGGAGTGCCGGTTCTGCCTCTGGAACCAGCCAATCAGGTGTTTAAAATCATATTCTGACTGACTGATTTGAAGCTACCTTTGATGGACCACAGGACTGAAATGTTCTCTGGGTTTCAGGTGTGTGACCTTTTGGACTTGCTGATCGAGACCGATGCACCTCTCCAGGAAAACAATGTAAACGTCAGCACGACTCCCACCTCTACTAGTTCAAGTGCAAGCGGAAACCTGCTGGATCTGCTGGGAGGTCTGGAGTCCGCTCCTGGTACTTTCCTGTTCTTGTTGTTTTGTTTTTTTTTCCCCCAACATCAATTTCAAATTCTTCTTTCCGTAGCGTAAGACTATTTCCCTATTTCAGTGGGAAAGTCATGCTATAGTACAATGAATATGCATGTAGGAAAAATTCAATCGACATTATAGACAAAATTAGCCAAATTCTAGCATGAACAGGACTATCTGCTTCTAAGGGTTGTGTATGACATTTATATTAATTGCAGGAAATATTTAAGGCTTTCTGAAGGGTAAATTTGTGTTAGCCAATTGGCTGTAAATTATTAAAGCAGTCATTATTATTGTTTTTATTTGTATGTGTTTAGCTCCCACTGTGACAGTGTATGACCGAGGAGGAGTGAGTCTGAAACTTCAGTGTGACAGACAGACCGAGACCGGCATCACGGCCACTTTCACTGCTTCTAACGCCACGCAGAGTGATGTCACCAACTTTACCCTACAAGCAGCAGTACCTAAGGTTGTATTTATTTATTTATTTACCTAGTTTCTACCTAAATACCTTTTCATACCTAGTTTGTTTGGTAAAATCCTCACCAGTGGTTTTTTTTGTGACGTATGTTTTTCATTTGGATTGGTTGGTTTCGACACTTTTAAGTGCACCAAATTATTTGCATGTTTAAGTGGTCTGTGATTAGTCAAGAATTTGGGAGAATGTGCTATGATGGACACTTCTTATTGGTTCTCATACGAAGGGTTCTTTTGCCTCTGTGTGTCATGCAGGTGCATTTAATTACTGTAGATGTTCACTACCGGTTAATAACGATTACTAAAAGGTCTACGTCCATTTATAGACCATGTTGTGGTGAAGGGGCTGGCGTACTTCGGTAATGTCATCAGGAACTTAGTGGTCTCATTAGGGCCGCTCTTGGTGAACGGATCTAAGTGGAAATCTGACAACGAACAATCCTAATGACAAGTACAAAAAAAGACAAAGGTGTACCCTGCCCAGATCAGGTTTATCAGGACCCACCTGTGGAGCCAAGCCTGGGGGTGGTGTCCGCCGATGAGTGCCTGGTGACCCACGTAACCTGGTCAGATTCAGCCCAAAATGGTGACCTGGAGCCATCTTGTGGACTCATCCCCTGCAAGCTGAAGGGTCAGCAATGCCATTTGGGTGCCAGACATGCGATGGAAGGACAATCTTAGACGGGCCTAGACGCCTTGCATGCAAATTGGCATTGGGAATGTGAATCTGAATCCAAGTGGTGAAATGTTATTAGACATCTGGGCAAGCTAGAAAGCCAAAAGGCAGCTTGGGGGAGGGGCACAGCTGCCAACTGATCACCACTTGGTTAGTTGGATTTGTGGCACAAGGTATTGAGCAGATTTACCAGGTACAACCAGAAGAACCTTCTGTTTTTTTTTTCTTGTTTTTTTTTTGTGGGGGTGTGAGATGGCCTCAAAACCAGGGCAGAAGATAAGACCATGCACAAGTCTTGGTGTGAGAGTGTTGACACCTACTGCCTTTAATTAAGGCTAATGTTGAAAAAGAAACTACTGCAGTCATAAGTGCTTCGTTCACTTCACCAAACAACCGAACCCTGGGCTCTGTGCTCTCCAGTAACAAACTGAACCAGTGTTAGCTTGGATGAGGACAATTTTATGATGAAAATGATGTGAAAGGGACTAAGTGCTTGGATCACTGTGAAAATCTGTTGTGCTCTAAATCACTGAAATGTGACCTCAACATATTAAAATGAAAAGATCCGAAACAAAAAAAAAAACTACTGGGATGGACTTTAGCAAACGAGCTAGGTGTGAAAACAAGCCTTAGTCTGCGCTTAGTCTCTGGCAACTACAGTTTCTAAACTTTGCAAAGCTCTTGAGAGAATGGGATCTGTCCTATCTGGTTTCTTCTCCAGAGTGTACAGCTTCAGATGAAGGCTCCAAGCGGTGATGTGGTTCCAGCACAAAATCGTGGTACAGTCACGCAGACTGTTTTACTCAGCGGCACCAGCAAGGTCAGTTGTTATCCAGACTGCTTTTATTTTTGTATGTTGAAATCAGCCTGCTTTTAATGTATGTACCATTTTGTCTGTGCTTACAGGCAAGCCTGAAGATGCGGGTTCGGGTGTCCTACTCCAGTCAGGGCACGGTCTGTCAGGAAACAGTACAGATCGACTCCTTCCCAAACCCTGCCTGGAACTGACTGTGGCATTTCCCTGGGCCTGATACGGGAATTCCAGTTTGTTTCTAGTCACGGTTATTGATGTACAAAGAACTCCACTGTATCTCTGGTGAATATCTATGGTACGTTATTATACCTTGGGAACTGCAGTGGAGTATTTGTGCTGATTTTATTCAGACAGCTCCCAAAGTGAAAATGTTTAGACTAGTGGTTAAAATATGGTTTCTTTTTTTTTCTTTTTTTTTTTTTCTTCTTTTTTTTTTTAAATCGTCAAAAAGAAAATGAAATCTAAGCTGTTCACATGAGAAGGAATGGCTAGATGGAAATCCAAGCCAGTGTTCTGCTTGACCTCTTATGATTGTGGTCAGATTTACTGACAAAAACTTCTAGTTTTTGGGTGAAAATCATTTTGGCCAGTGCACCTTTTGATTCTCTAGTCTACTATCCAATCAGTAAAAATCTGAGGGCAACATTATTTAATCCAACACAGTCAATACCAGCAGCTGTACCTCTGTATTTGGCTTGGACTCGACGGAAACCCTACTGATTTCAAAACACAGCTATTATTTTGGTGTAACACGTGCATACATACAGTGTCTATATACACACACACACACACACACACACACACACACACACACACACACACACACACACACACACACACACACAGTTAAACCTGTGCCGGACCTACACCGGTCCCAGCGAGCTGAGGGATGGGTCTCTGGCTGTGGACCTTTTTGTTTCCGGTTGCAGTTATCCACAGAAAGCGTCCGTACCTCTCGAGTTTGATCCGGAGCATTCAGAATTGTATTCAAATACTTTTTTTCGTGAAACTTTTTTCATCTTCACTGAATCCAGACGCGAACGAGCACTGATTCATTTCACACTCTTGCCATACCGGACTAACACGGGCACTACTGATGAGTCGATCGGGTACACGTTCAGGTTCTTTACACGATGTCTGGGTCCACGGCGTTCATTCGTTTTTCTTTTTAGAATAAAAAGCTGTTTTCTGTCTCAATGTTCATTTTATTTTGGGTTTTCTTGGCACACATTAAAATTAACTCATTTTTCTTTTCAGTTATTATTATTATTGTTATTGTTTGCTTCACCAGTCTCCTTCACAAGTCTACAAATCGAATATTCATGAACTCTAATATGAAAAAACAGCCACTGCACTGGAACTCCAGTGGAAAAAGTGTTGACCAGGAAGTAAAACCAGACTGTTCTCTGGTTAAGAAGTGTGCACTGGATCCTTCTTCTGTTTTCATATGATGTGATGAAAATGGGATCAAAATATTCACTGTCCACTTTATTAGGAACACCTGTAAACACCTGCACATTTATGAAGTTATCTAATCAGCCAATCACGTGGCAGCAGCACAACGCGTAAAATCACGCAGATGCAGGTCCAGAGCTTCAGTTAATGTTCACGTCAAACATCAGAATGAAGAAAAAGTGTGATCTGTGTGACTTTAAGTGTGGCGTGGTTGTTGGTGCCAGATGTGCTGGTTTGAGTGTTTGAGAAACACACAAGAAACACACACAGAACAGTCTCTAGAGTTTATACAGGATGGTGTGGAAAAGAACCAACCAACCAAAAAAACATCCAACGGACATAAAAGCCTTGATAATGAGAGACGTAAAGGGAGAATTGCTAGGTTCAAGCTGACAGGAGCTCAAATAACCACTCTTTACAGCTGTGCTGAGCAGAAAAGCATCTCCGAATGCACAACATGCTGAACGCTGGAGTGCAGCCGGAGAAGACGACACCGGGTTCCACTCCTGTCAGTCGAGACAGGAATCTGAGGCTGCAACTTTCATTCTGTCAACCATCAAGACTTGTCCTTTGACACCTGGTACAGTTATATACTGCTACATGAAGCTGGTGCGCCTTTTTGTTTACTTGTAATCTTTACTTTGACTTCTGTGCCGAACTGCACCTCAGAGCTCTGTATCTCTTTGACTGGTTTGAACTTTAGTTTTGTCTTATCCAACTTGTTAAAATAAAATTCATTTTAAACTGTTTAAATAGCTTTTTTTTTTTTTTTTTTTAAATAATAAAAATCCAATATCATTCATTCAAACTCATTCAGACACAGAAGAGTCAGTGTCCTACACAACATGGTTAAATAACAAGTAGGTCTTTTATGAAATATTAAATTCAGCATGAATGTGTATCACTATTTCCATTTAAATAGAACATTTGTGTAAAAAGTTGGCATATTATTTAGTGCACTGTTAGACAGTTTGGGACTCAGTGATAGGAGACGAAGTGACAGCTAAAATATAATAATATATAGGTTTTTATATTCCATACATTCGTTCATACTCCTGAAAGAGCCAGGGCTCCATGCACACACATTCACACCTAGTGGTAATTTAGTGTAGCCAATCCAACTGTTGGCACATTTTAGGGAGGAGACTGGAGGAACTTGGTGGAAACCCACATGGACACGGGAAGAACATGTTCAACACAAACAGTAACCCGAGCTCAGGATCCTGGAGCGATGAGGCAGCAGCACTACCTGCTGTGCCACCACACTGCCCCTGTTACCAGCACTCCCAATGGATTTCATGCCTTAGCACCTCTGTGCACTGGCACCTCTGTGTGTAATCATGTACCATAATCCACACGTATAGTAAGTATGTCAGAGTGAAGCTTTCGCTCTACTTGTTTTGTTTCGAAAAGAATTCATTACTCGAAGCTTTTACTCGAGCACAGTGCACACTGGAGACATCTGGGGTCAAACGGATGAAGTGTAGATAGCAATCTCCTGCATGCTGGTGGAGGTTAACAAATCTGTACACACAAAAGCACGGAAAACACTTTTTTAAAATCAATACAGGCACAAAAAAACACACGCTCTTTTCTAACACAGGTTACATCTGTTTATAGTGAATTATAAACACACACATTTATTCATTTATTCAGCCATTTGCTGTTATTTCATAGGAACTGCTCATGACCTGATGACCTGAAGGTGTGGTTGTGCCTGTTGATTTTTGCCAGTGACATTATTAACCATTTCATGTTAAAATATTTTAAAATTGTTAATAATGTTGACCAGAAAACGAGAAAATGTAGGCAGTTTTATTGCATGATGCAGCATTTCAGATTTTTTTTTTTTTTTTTTTTTTAAAGAGGGTAAGGTATTCCTTATAGTCTGGCACAATTTATTTATTTTTTTTAAAAATCCATTTGGGATTTTGTGTAGAAAGTTGTAAATGTATAGACTAGTACCGGAGACATGCTGCAGTGAGAATGGCAAATAGTCGTGTTAGATTTCCCCTAAAAACAGCCTTAAACTGCCTGCGCATGTGTGTACTGCTGCTTCCTGGTGCTGTTTTCTCAAAGCCTTGATGCCCTGCCCTCTGAACGAGGTTAATTGTTTCAGAAAGCTGATTGGAGAAGAAGAATAAATCCGGCTGATTTGAGGCTGAGCCTGTGTTACAAAGCACACTTCCACTGCTGATTAAACAGCTCTCTCAATCAGTCATGTATTTCATCTGGCTGGTTTCTTTTATTTTAACAACTGCAAAAGTGGCGTTGGCCCAAGCAGGTAAAAAAACAGCTTTGAACAATGAAATGGACACTTTAAAATAATAATAATAATAAATTAATAAAGCTATGGGCCTATTTGTCACCTTTTATACTAACTGAATATTTTCTTCTGCTTACTTGACATTGATGGGTGTTTTGGCTTTTTTTTTTATTTCTAATTTGCAGATATTCAGGTAAACTGTGGAAAAGACTCGGTCGTAGTCACATGGAAGGTCACTGAAACCCCCTTCAAACTTCTGCTGGGTGACTGCTTTCCTTCGAAGTTCTCACCTGCAGCTGATGGAGGAGGCCAGGCGGTTTTCCACTACCCTTTCTCTGACTGCCTTTTCAGACAAAAGGTACAAGGGACATGTGTGTATATATTAAAAATATTTTTAATGCCTAAAATGTGGTAATGAAATAAAATGACTCCTGTCTCACCAGGAAACCCCCGAGGAGCTGATCTATGAAAATGAGCTGACGTTTTGGCCGTTAATAAAGTCCGATTCTGCACCGCGTGTCTATCCTATTAAGTGTGTTTCGGAAAGGTGAGCATATAACTGACGTTTGCTTAGAAGACAGTTTTAAAGGTGCGATAGTTTTATTAAAAAACAAATAACCTGGAAGACATGTAGAGCATGGCTTTTTTTTTAAACAATAGCGTAAGCCATGCCCTCAGCAAAAGTGTATTAATTCACTTGTTTGGAAAGCTGATGTCCGGTCTGGAATACTTGTTTGTGTTCGGATGCGCCTCCAGTCAGTGGTTTTATAGTTTATGACTCTACGGACCACCTAAGATTCTCAGCGTGGAGCTTTGTGAAGGTGTGGGAATCATTCAAATGTTGAACCCACCTAACTTTTAGACCTAATCTTAGTGTTGTGTGCAACTTTTAGGCCTTTTCCAGCTGTGAAGCCTGTGTTTGGTGTCTTACAAGGTCAAGGAGAGTTGACTTTTCATATGGGTCTTTTGAATGGTAAGTGGTCAAATGACTAGCAGTGAACTCGAGTCTTTATGTAATAAACACGCCTGTTCCTTAAATTCTCCTAAACAGATGATTTAAGTGGTCCAGCGTTCTCCAACTCCTTCCCTCTTGGCTCCGTTATTAACATTGGCGCTTCAGTAGCGCAGGAAGCCCATCAGTCCCTAATGCTATATCTGGAAGAGTGTGTCGCATCTAACACCCTAGCACCTGAGCCACAGTCATGGACGTATCCAATAATTACTAACAAAGGGTAGGTGGATTTAAAGATTAAAATGTGGCACAATGCTTTCACAAATCGGGGAAAAATGCTTTCACAAAGTGAGTGTGTGTTTTTCTCCGTAGATGTCTTGTGGATGGGAAGACTGGGTCCTCTAGATTCTTGCCAAGAAATCAGTCGTCTTCACTTGTGCTTGAGCTACAAACCTTCAGATTTGCACCACAACAAGTAGTAGGTGCCTCCACATTGGAGCTTTTTTTTTTTGGGAAATAATTTTGCTAATCAGGAATTCAGGTTTATGCATGAATTCCTCCTGGTTCTATCGTGAGCTGTCAGAGTTCTTCTCGTGTTTGTGTGCCTTTCCTCGGGGTCCTCAGGTTTCCTCTCGGCTCTTAAAAACATGCCGTTAGGGATAAGATTGGCTAACTAGGGGTGTGTGTGTGTGTGTGTGTTACTGAAGATGCATGGATTAAACAGATCGTTGCACTGTTAAAAGCATAATATTCTTAAACCGCAATCCCTGCAAACAATTTGGATCTTAAAACTGGGATGCCTTTAACTGATGTGTCTCTTTGTTCATAATTCTGCTCTTAATTCAGTTCCTCTGCTTTTCTGCTCAGGTGTACATCCACTGCAAACTAGCGGTCTGGGACCCGGAAGATTATAATGAAGAAAACAAAGCTTGCAATTACAACAAATCTACTGGAAAGTAAATATGCCTGATAGATTATGGATCTTCAAAATATACATTTTCTTTTTCCAATTAATCTTTGCTCCAGCTTGAGAATTTCATTGACAGGTGGGAGTTTTTAGATGATCTTTTCCACGATGGTTTATGCCGTTGCTGTGATTCATCTGCCGATTGCAGTCATATGCAGGGCTCACACTCGGGTGTGCTATATACTTAATCTTTTAGTCTCCTATTATTCTTCTGTAATTATCCCCCTTTTTTAAAAAAAAAAATGTACTGCCTTATTGTTCTTGGCCTCAGAACCCCAAGGACCAGCTCAGAGTTCAGTCTTGGGACCACTGCTTTTAACGTCACCCACTGTGTGAACGAGAGAAAGCATTTCAGTACAGGACTGGACTCTTGGAAACAGGTTGAGTACTTGTCAGTTGTTGCACATGATTCAGTCAGCTATTAAATCACTTTTTAAAATGGCTTTCTTCTTCTTTTTTAAAACATTTTTCACATTTGTATTAACAGACTTGTTGCTGCAATGATGGGTGTGTGCTGAGCTTTAAAAAAAATCTCTGAGCACTAACTGAAACCTTTTTTCTTTTGTGCTCAATTTCCAGGTGCTGTGTGGTTACATAAAGAGAACTGAGCTTCAACGCGGTTTATTCAGCCACACATTCCCATTGCCTGGTAACTTGGACACACAAAAAATAAATGGCTTTTGTGCTGCCAGTTGTTTGTCTTCATTTTAACTCTTTGTCGTCTGAGTAATTTTGCTTTTCGGCTGTGTTCATTCCCTCCATCAGCCTCTTCTATTACCTTCAAGATAATAAAATAAGAAACACTGCTTGTCCTGTCTTGGAGAAACCAGAAAGTACAGAAGTCTTGTCCTTAAGACTTTTAAGGTGGGGGGGAAAAATTTACTGTTACAAAATGCTGACACTGGAGACTCCTTCCATAAATGTCAAACTTCACCATACTAACAATAAGGTTTTTCTGAAGTACATCTTTGTTTTAGGCTTGGGGTAGATGGATGCCAGTCCAGTCCCTGTGAATAATCTGCGAGGGGACGATGGTACCCACTGCACCACCTGCCACCTAAATACCAACTTAAACAAGAAAAAGAATAATAAATAATAGCATGAGTGGTCTCTACATTGCAACCTGAATTGTAACATTTAAAATTAATGTCCTATTCTCCTTAAAATCCCATACTACTTTCACCACGACCCTAAAATGGTTGCCACAACCCGTTACACAAAATTTCGATTCAGTGTGAGGGATGAATCGATTCCCTTTAAAAAGAATCGGTTCAAAGAAATGATTCGCTACACCGTCCTCCCTCAGATTAATTCACTTTAACAAAACCGATTAATCTTGACTGTCGTTGTTAATGTTTTCTTCGGATATTAACATCAGGGTTAGGAACATTTCTGTTTGAGGCAGCTGTACGTTATACAGCACCGAGGTCGAGCTATCCGCTCTAAATTCGCTAGTGCGCGAATATTACATGCTGCACGGTAGTACAGCTGTAGCCATGCCATTTCTCTACTCCGTTTTAAATTAATTTCATGCGTGTGTATATATACACCTAGGACCAAATCTTTACTAAAGATTATAACGTGGACTTATAAGTCCACATCTCTAAAGTCTTCACATTAAAAACTGAATCAATTCTGTACGGGAAAACCTAAATTTTGTTATAGAAATGAGTATAGAAATGTCATGGCGGCAGCTGTAGATAGCGATATAGTGCTGTTTAATGTACTACCGTACACCATGTAATATTCGCGCACTGGCAATTTGGGCCTTAGCCTAGCGGTCTGACAGGAAATCATTCCTTTGTTTATAAAGCTAATTAGTTATAGAGCTAAGTTAGCGAATATCTAAACTTGTGTTGTCAAAACAAATGTATGTCCTTGAACAGTAATAGTAAATACAAAATGTTTAACTAGCTAGATAATTGTTTTTTTTCCCCCAGCTAACCTTTTTTTTTTATGAGTAGCTAGTTAACTAGCAACCTGTTTTCCTTCATGATGTATTTTATAAATCTCTAAAATCTCTTTCCACAGGTGCTTTTTCCGAGGGGGAATGGATTGGTTTCACTGTAATAACTGTTTTTTGAGGAGAGGGAATAACTTTGTAGTGTCCAGTTGTGGTCATGTACTTTGTGAGAGCTGCATCAAACCAAGTGAGAGACATATATAACCTTTTAATGTCACGTCATACAGAGTTTTATTAAATACACAATCTTCTGTAAATAGTTCTTTAATTACGGCCATAAAATGGCTGTGTATTGTAAGAAATAAAACATAAAAAATAGGCCTAGAAATAATTCCTGACTGTGTGGTGCGATACTTGGAAGTGCAGCACTTCCCAGGGTGTTTTATTCCTCTTATACCACAGTGATCTGGCACCGATTACCGTTTTTTAAATTTATTTAGGAGTGACATGATATACTTTTCAACAGTCTGTAGTTACATTTAATATTCTGCAAGACAGGTCAATTCCTGTTATCGCTTGCGTTACAGCAGCCATAAACAGATTTAACATTTTTCGGTTTTGAAGTTTTTCGTCTTGAAATAAGACAAAACTGCTTAGCTTGTCATACTACTTAAAAAAATAAACAGTAAGCACAAAGTTCCGTGCTGATGACTCTCCCATGCAGACTGTTTTACAATATGCTAAAACTGGAGACTCCTTCTGTAAATGTTGCATAAAAATATCCTTACATACACAAGTAGGCAAAAGTTTTCCTGCTAAAAAATAAAATAAAAAATCCAGAATGTCTTTCTCAGCTGCCTAATGCTGGCAGAAAGGAAAGAGTTTTGTTAATATCGTTACAGTAATAACAACAATAAGGCAGTTATGAAGTTATTTAACACTTTCATCAAATGATAAGGATGCTGGAAAATAATTTACCAGCTGGCAAAAATGGTCTACCAGTTTGACCAGCTCTGCCTGTGTTTTGTCTTTTTAAGATGGGAGATTAGATTAGATTAGATTAGATTCAACTTTACTTGTACTCTGCACAATGACAATACAGAGCCAGTGAAATGCAGTTAGCATCTAACCAGAAGTGCAGATATCTCTCTCTCTCTCTCTCTAATGATCTCTGTTCATTGAAGCTGTAAATTATCCCATGATTGTTTCTAATAGATTGTCTCTGTCGCCGTCTCAGATCACTGCTGTGTGTGTCAATCCAGCTGCAGCTACCTGCCTGTATCTGACCAGGTTTGTGTGATAGGCGACTGTAAGTGTAGACACTCAGTCAAAATACAGCAGTCATAAATACACCATCCTATTCAAAGATTCTCAGCAAACAAACAAACATCTGTGTATGTCTTTGGAAAAGGAACTTGTGAGCATCATTTGATAATTACACGCAATATTTCACTGCCTACATTTATTTATTTTGCATAATTCGTCCATAAAATATGGAGAGTGCACAGACAGAAAAGCACATACTGGTTCGTTTCATCAGGAAAGCCAGAGTTTTTATTTATAATGTTCCGGTGTTGAGATCGAGGCAATTGTTATTTAATTATTAATTTACTATTAATCCTTATTCCAGGTGTTTCATACAGCAATTAACCACACAGCTGTTTTTCTGATGTACAGGTCCAATACTGAAGAACGATATAAGTAATGAGTTTTTGCTTTTCATTTTATGTTTGTCTTCTTTTTTTTTCCGCTGCATCATCTTTGTTGGACTTACTGAAGATGAAACCTCAAGAGCAGATGTTCTTCAAAGACCCAATAAGCATCATTCATACCCGACTGGAGCGTATTGCACAGGTCTATATTGTAATATTTTTGTCTCCAGAAAATAAGTTGTCTACTTTATATTTTGGGGGGAAAAAAAGAAAGAAAGTGCTTGTGTGTTCTCCTTAAATGTTCTAAAATGAGTAATTTTCAGTTTCTATGTTTTAATGTTGCTCCTGCTGTTTGAAGTGAAATAATGGGATGTCATTCTTAGCTGTACATATAAGACATTCATTCATTCATTTTCCATCTGTTTTTACTGATGGGGGTTGTAGTCGCCAGAGGCTAAGAAGCCCAGACTTCTCTGTCCCCAACCACAGATTCCAGCTCCTCCTGGGTGATCCCCAGATGTTTCCAAGCCAGCTGTTAGATATACGTAATGTCTCCATTGGGTTGAGGGTCTGCCCCAGGGTCTCCTTCCAGTGGGACATGCCTGATACAATTCTAGATGGATTCTTGTAAAGTCCCAAAACCATCCCTCACTCAGTTCAGAGGAACAGTGGCTCTGCTTCGAGGCTCTTAAAGATCGTCACGCTCCTGTCACAGAGACCGGCCCTGCCATAGTGCTGAAGATACCTCGTTACCTCCAGCCCCCCACACTGGACACCTCTCCGACCATGGCTGCGTCTAGATATCCTGTCAGTAAAAACAACAGACAGGAGCTGAGACAAGTCTCGCTCTCAAGTAGTCGGACACCCACCTTAAACGATATTGACTTAATGCCCAGAAAGTGTACACAACTCACACCGCGCTCATACAGAGACTGAATTGCATGAAGTAGTGACCCAGATGTCCTGTACTCATGCAATACCTCTGACAGCAAAACATAGGCTTTCTCCAAATCCACTAAAAACATGTCCACTGGATTAGTATACTCCCATGTACAAAATGAAATAGCTGGTCTGCTGTTCCGCAGCCTGGACAGAACCCAGATTGTTCTTCCTAAATCCTAGGTTCAGCCATTGGACAGAGTCTCCTCTCTAGAGCCATGGCGTAGACTTTTCCTGGGAGGCTGAGGAGTATGATTCTCGTATAACAGAATCACACCCTTTGGTCCATGCAACACTGTAGAGCAGTGCATTCAGTATCTCCGGCCGAATCTCAATCCACCACTGCAGCCTTGTTGCTGAGAAATTTCTAACCACCAAAGTAACTTCAGCCACAGAGATGGACCTCAAAACATCAGAGACTTCTCGCACCGCCTCCTGAAAAGAGGGCGGTTTCACTGGGTTAAGGAGTTCCTTGTTCCAGGTCAACACTCTCTTGTGCTTGCTCAGCAGAGCTTGCGCATGGTCTGGTCACCCCTCCTGAGGCGCCAAATGATTGAGCGCTTGAACATGATCCATTCAGACTCACTGTCTCAGGCCTGGTTTGGTCCAAAGGTGAAATCCGTTGGGTGGCGAGAGTTAAATTCATCTCTCGCTGAAGCTTCTGCATATCTTTCAGTCAGACACACTGACTCAGGCAAAGTGACATTCCTCCTTCCCAAAGCTAGTTTCCCAAAGGGCCTAGTCCATCTAAGACTGACCTTCACATGCCTGCCACTCATCCTGCTCCTGCCCTTTATCTTTCATGGGTGGGCCTGTGTCTTTATATATATATATATATATCTTTCATACACATCTTTAGGATCGCGCTTTGCCTGAACTCCAAGGGTGGTCCTACTGAGAGCATTAAGCTTCTGGTGGCATAACCCTGAGGTTCGCTGCAGTAAACAAGCCCCTTCATCACAACAAGGTCTCCGTCCACAGAGGGGGACAGATGTTAACAGAATAATCATAATTTTGTAAACTTGCTTGTTTAGAAGATTGTGAAAAGAAATCTGTTGCTTGCATAAACATAAATAAGCAAAATATTCAAATTCACAAAGCCTACTTCTGTTCAATTTTTATGTCTTTGAAAAAAATTCCTTGATACGATATATTTTATTATATAACTTTTTTAACGATAAATGTTTTAGCATTATTACACTGAATGTTTTTTTTCTTTTAGAATATATAAAATATGGCAAAGACATTAATTATGATCTCTTTGGGAGCTTACAGCATTAAGAATATCTTTGGATCTGTATAGGTGAGCTTATTTTGGGCCAAGCCTTTAGTAAACACTGCACATTATTTGGTTTTTAACTTCGATTTTTTTTCCCCCCCAGATTGCGACATTCCAGAGAAAACAGAAAGAGAGAGTCATAGCCTTCCACAAACACAAATGTGTGGAGATGGAAAGAAGACTAAAGGAAGTCAGTGAACAGAGCCACAGGTGCAAGCAGTGCAGTGTTCTCCAGTCTCACTAAAGCACTTTATCTGTCTTCGCTCTCGTGTTATAGTCTGGCAATCAGCAGCAGTGACTAATAAGAACGAAAGATAACAGGCTTGTATTTATTCCTGACCTCCGTGTGTAGAAGTGTGAGGATTGTTCCTACGGATCCATCAAGTCCTTGGTTGTTTTCTGTGCTTGTCAGGCAGGTGTCAGAGCTCAGGAAGGAGAATGCTGAACTTAAGAAGCCTCTGTCCCAGAGGAGGGTGAGACACACAGTTATGTTTGTGTGTATACTGGGTTTGGTTGTTAAAAAAAAAATCACTGGAAAATACTGGAATCTGTCTCTCTCCTCGTGCACAGGTATCCCCTGGGACGTTTAAGGCTAATGGGTATTATCAGTACTTGTTCACTTTACATTAGTATTTACATATAGTGTGTAATTCTGTAGCAATAATGAAGGTTTAAATAATAATCCTGTTTATTTGATTGATTTGTTTTTTATTCACGGAAGCATTCCAAGAATGACATTACCAGTGGCTGTCACATCCCCAGGTATTTAGTGACTCAGTGGCCTAACAGGGTTTTTTTCCTGGCTTGAATTGAATCAGGTAACAGACCGATGAAGCGGTGATTGGGTTCCTTCAGGTTCCTTTCAGCCGCCGTTTCCTCCACCTAGACCTTCTAGAAACAAGAACGATGAATCAGGCGTAATCTTAAGCCGGTTTGCTGTTAGATTTAAAAACTCTGGGATTTTATCAACCATGTCTATACAAGCCATAAGTTGCAAAACGCTTATGGTGTAATTTAGGAAATTGTTGAGATTTAACGTTCCAGACCTGCACGAGACGCGCATTCTCATCTCAGCAGCGTCTTTTTAGATGTATTACGCTTACGGGACGTTTCATTACATCCGAAAAGCGAGAAAATGGCTGCCTTCGAATTCTTTACGGAGGAAAAACCCTGCTATGCCGTGTGTATTTGTTTGAGTAAATAAATGTGTTCGTTTGCATGAGACATAGTATTCTATTATAGCTTCTTTTCCATTTCTCACAGTCACTCCGCGCTCCAGGACTGTCAGGTAGATAACATTTAATTATTTCATTAAGTTTAATATTGTTATTTTAATGACTCACTTTACAAGCAGTGCTATTTTGGAAATAAGTAAACTGTATCTTTGTTCACTTTTGTTAGTCACCCAGGTTCTGCTGAGCCCATGGAGAGGTTTCGACACTTCCGGCCCAGCATGGCAGTGCGTTTTTAGTCGATCTTTTACACTGTAATTACGTTTATCTCCACCTTTTTTAAAATAATTTTTCGTTTCGTTTTTATGTGAAAGTCTCCACTGGATTCAGCCACGTCCGTATCCTCCCTGAGTTCACTGAACGAGCATGGATTTAGTAAGTTGTGGTTACTTTTAAAAGCTACAGTGACATACAGGAACTGCTCTAAGAACACATTTCATTAACTTGTGTGCAAAATGATCAGAATTTCAAATAGGTTGTCGTATAAGCATTTTGGGTTTTATCCTCGAACAAACCTGATTAAGCAGAACTGCAGGTTTTTTTGCCTGTACATGATATCATCACTATCGAATATTTATCTAAACAATCATCTTAACATAAAGAGCTGGTTGAGGATTTGGTTGTGTTCCTCACACTGATTACTGCGTGTCCAGTGAAACACATCTCTTGTCCTTCGTCAGTAATAATACTTCACTCTTCTCATTTTAAGGAACACCCACCTCTGTTACCACACCAATGAGGTATATTAAATATGATTAACCAACATTAATAAGCATTCAAGTTCAAATCCGATGTAAAGTTTAATATAAAGAATGCTTTCGTTTTTATTTATTTAGGTCAGACCATGTAACGCCAAACATGTTTCAGTTCCAGTTGTTGCCTGGAGCATCGTTTCAGTCTCCCCAGCTGTGGAATGCATAGCGGTCAGGTATCTAAACAAAAGACAAAACGTGTAAACGTGTAAACGTGTAAACGTGACGCCTATAGATTAGATTTGCAGCCGCAGTGGTTTTCGTGTTCAGTTTGTATATTTCAGTTTGTATTGTAAGGTAATGAGGATAAACTCGACTGCAGTCGTGCAGGTCAGAGACTGTTTGTGAAAGATTTGAAGGACATGGAAATGTGTGTGTTGTTTCTTGTTTATATTCCAGTGCAGTCCTATAAAAAAAAAGGAAAGTTTTGAAATTCGAGTTTTGAAGTTCTTGTTCAGCTTCTCTGAAGGCCGGTAGAAATCATGCCAGGAAGGTGCCTAAGGCTAATTATGAAACAGATCCAGCATGAGGTTCTTCAAGGGTTCCTTCGATGGATAGGGTTCTAAGCTTTCTAAAGTGGGTTTACTTCTAACTAAAGTGGTTCTTGAGGTTCTACAGAACCCTTGACTGCCACACTAAAGAACCCTTTAGAGTGCTAGATGGAGCCCTTGTTTTCCTATGAGTTTAGGAGTAAAAATAAAATAATTAATAGCCATATCACTCCATAAACAAGTTTACACTCTTATAAAGGGGTTCCACGGAGGTTCCTCAGCTAGTTAAGGGTCCTAGTCTTTGTAAAGTGGTTCTAATTTGAACTGTTCTGCATCGAGAAACACTGAAAGGTTCTACAGAGACATTTTTGGACTGAATGCTGAAAAGGGTTTTATCTGGCCTTCTTTGAATGATTAATGGTTCCAGATCTTTCAATGACTTCTTCCTGGAACCTTTTCTAAAAGGGATACCTTTGGTTGTAGCGTTCTACATAGAACATCATGATCCATTTTAAATTAAATTTATAACACTGCAATGCATTTAATTGAATAATATGACTTCAACCCTCATTATTAGTTACCTTATCACCTAATTATCATAATTACCTTCGTTAGGGCACAAACTAATGAAGCCGTTAGATACTAAATCAAGGTCATGAAATCAAAATGTGTGCACATGATATGTTTTATCATGCTTTTATTTCACTAATTTAAGTTGATGAATTAATTATATACTATTTTCAGTCATTAAATACGCTCTCCTGTAAAGAAAAAGTTTGAAGGATAAGCTGACCAAGCACTCATCTGCTGTGCTTGCAGCACACTTTATGTGTTGTTCAAATGGTTTCCATACAAAGAATTTCAGTTTAATTAAGCAGTGACTCAGATTAAGGGTTTCAGGGTGCAGTTTTAAAGTTATATTGAATAGCTTATGGTGTAAACCTTTTCTGTTTCCTGAGCGCGTTGGCTTTGAAGCGTCAGCAGCAAACGTTTCCTCGCCCCTTTGGTGCTAACTTGAATGCTCAGTGCTATAAAACTGATGGTAAACTGAACTAATAAAATACCTTTAAAGCAACACAAAACATGGCCAAAGTGTGTGTCACTGTATTAACACATGACTGTTTTGGTGTTATATCAGTTTGAGGGTAAATGAAATAATCTGGGTTTGAGAGATTGAAAGATTGTACATCTATCTCTTAAAGTGAACCGCTGAAGGTAAGCAAAGAAAACACTACACTTTCAGGATCTATATTTTATTTCGATTAAAAGGCAGTTTTACAGTTTAAATCATCAGCAGGTGCTGTGATGCTGTATTTTAGCTGCGTACATACATCACTGTCAAAACAAGAGCAAAAACATGCAGTCATACATTCACATACAGTGTGTTAATCTACACATGCGCTTTCTCTTTCTCTCTGTTATTTCCGTTGGATATAGAATATGATCAGATATTAGTTTTATTATTAATTCTTCACACTAATTTAATAAGGACTTTATCACTTTTCTCCATCAAAAATGCCCGACAACTCCGCCTTGACATGCTAAGCACCCACCCAGATTTCTGCGTTTACATGATTCAATGATTCAATACTAATTAGAACGTCGCCTAATTCCGATTAATATCGGAATATTGAAGTGCATGTAAACGTGGGCTCTCGGGTTAAGGTGCCTCCACTCCACACCTGTAGGCGGCGCTACTGCACTCACCTGGGTTTTGCGTCTAAGAAGAAGAAGAAGGCGTTCCTTCTCTGCGCCGTGTAGCAGGGAAGCTAATAACTTTACCTGCTTCATACTGGTTCTTGTGAGTTAATTCCTTCTTACTGCTTATTACAGATTATAAACATCACCCTTTTTCGTCATATGAGGTAATTTTAAAACTGTGCGCTTTTATTTTTCTTTTTTTTTCTGGCGTTTCCGCTACATGTTAGCTTCCGGTGCCGGTTTATTATTAAACTCAGCGCGCTGTAAACAGTCTGTCGGAATAATTCTAACTAGCAGGCATGTAAATTATATTTAGACCCAATTATTTGCTAGATATCTCTTTGATGGTAGGTTGGAAGCAACTTCTGTAAAACACAAAAAAGGCTTCCTAGTGATGTCTGTGCAGTTGGCGGCCATTTTGGCGACGCTCCTGACTCCCGTTTCACCCACAAAACTGTCTGATTCTCAAACTGTATTTGGTCAAGGGAACAGGTTTGAACGGGATTTTTCACCAGCCACAAAAACTATATGATGAATCAAAGGATAATTATCCTTCTACATCAGTCAGCCACAGCATTAAACCCTCCTGCCTGATACTGTGTCGAGGCCTGGACTCCACCAGACCTCTGAGGGTGTGTGTGGTTTCTGGCACAAAGACGTTATCATCAGATCCTTTAAGTCCTGTAAGTTGTGAGGTGGGGCCTCCATGGATCTGACTTGTTCGTCGATCGGATTGAGATCTGGGGAATTTGGAGGCCAAGTCAACACCTCGAACTCTTTGTCATGTTCCTCAATCCGTTCCTGAACAGTTTCTGCAGTGAGGCAGGGAGCATCATCCTGCTGAAAGAGACCGCTGCCATGAAGGGGTGTAACTCGGTCTGCAGCAGTGTTTAGGCAGGTGGTACGTGTCACAGTAACATCCACATGAAGGCCAGGACCTGAGGTTTCCCAGCAGAACATTGCCCAGAGCATCACACTGCCTCCACCAGCTCGCCTTCTTCCCATAGTACATCCTGGTGCCATCTCTTCCCCAGGTAAGAAACGCAGAGGAACCCGGCCGTCCACATGATCTAAAAGAAAACGTGATTGATCAGACCAGGCCTCCTTCTTCCACTGCTCCATGGTCCAGTTCTGATGCTCACATGCCCATTGAAGGAGCTTTCGGTGGAGGTCAGGGGTCAGCATGGACACTCTGACCGTCTGCAGCTACGCAGCAACCTGCGCTGCACTGTGTGTTCTGACTCCTTTCTATCAGAGCCGGCGTTAACTTTTTCAGCAGTTGGTGCTACAGCAGCTCTTCTGTGGGATCGGACCAGACGGACCTTCACTCCCCACACGCATCAGTGAGCCTTGGGAGCCCGTCACCCTGTCGCCGGGTCACTGGTTGTCCAACCTTGGACCACTTTTGGTAGGTACTGACCACTGCACACCGGGAACACCCCACAACACCTGCTGTTCTGGAGAAGCTCTGACCCAGTTGTCTAGACATCACAATCTGGCTCCTTACGCTTCCCCATTTTTCCTGCTTCCATCACCTCAACTTCGAGAACTGACTTCACTTGCTGCCTAATAATCCCTCACCCCTACAGGTGCCACTGTAACGGGATAATCAACATTATTCACTTCACCTGTCAGTGGTTTAATGTTATGGCTGATCAGTGTATATCATTGATTAGTATAAAGACCAATCACTGATCACCATTGTTTGTCCCGCCCTCACATTTTGTTTTTGTTTTTGTTTTAAATATGCAAATAATTACTTTGTGATATTATGATTATAAGCAAGTTTAATATATATATATCTCTCTGATCAAACTCTGTTCTGTTCTGAGTGTCTTTAGGAAATGTTCCTCCTTCATGTAACACGTATTGATATGGAAAAGATCATGACGATTCCGTAAAATATGCAAATGAATCTATGACATCATCCGGCAACTCGTAGCTACCCTTTGAGCATGCGTTAGCTACTTTCCACTGAAAGGAAAACGTGCTGCTTGCATTCATGTTCTCATCAGTGGGCCGTTTCTGCTTCAGTGAAAACTGAGATGACGTTTGTTAGCTCTCTTGATCTTTTACAGCTAGCCTTAATTATTCTACGGGGAGTTGGTTTATTTCTTCTCTCAGTAACGTTTGTCTTTTTAACAGGTGAACCCTTCACCATGGGGGACATCAAAAACTTTCTGTACGCCTGGTGCGGAAAAAAGAAATTAACCCCTAACTATGACATTCGTGCGGCGGGAAATAAGAACAGGCAGAAGTTTATGTGTGAGGTAAGTTATCAGGATCGTCGTTCACCTTGACTACGTAGTGTGTGTGTGTGTGTGTGTGTGTGTGTGTGTATAAATTCACGTGTGTGTTTGCACGCGACGCCTCCCTTTAGGTGAGAGTCGATGGTTTCAATTACATCGGAATGGGAAACTCCACCAATAAGAAGGACGCCCAGGCCAATGCGGCGAGAGACTTTGTAAATTACCTGGTCCGTGTGGGGCAGATGAGCGCTTCTGAAGTTCCTGCTTTAGGGGTAAGTATCAGCGGTGGAGGTATTTCGCACAAAACCTTTCCATGATTCAGGTCGAAACATTTTCCGAAGACGCGTCAAAGAATTTCAGCTATTAAATAAAGTCATGATCACCTCCCACGCGCTCCATTTGAACACGGATGGAGTGATTGATATTTAATATCTAAGTTATGTGATTTGAATGTGAATCACAGAGGCTGTGTGTCGTTCTGTTGCCAGTCCAGCGTTCCAGCCGTGCCTGATGGAGGTGGTGACGGTGCAGGAAGTGGGTTCGGGGCTCTTCCTGCCAGTGGTCCTTTGCCTCCACATTTACTTGTGAAACAAGAGATCGGTATGATGAATACATTTCATTCAGCAGTACAGCAAAGTTTGCGTTCTTCCTCTCCTGTTCGAGCTAACCCACACACCGACTTAAACCTTCCTGTAAATTTCTTAAAGGACATTTTCCGTTCATGTTTCCGGCAGTGCGTTGACTTTGCGCCATAAATAGGGTTGTTGTAAATTATTAGACGCTGAGCTGTATTTATTTGCAGAAGTCCACAGTTCCAGGTTATGCAGAGTGAATTTCTGTTGGCTTTTTTAACGTTACAGTTAGACTTTTGAGATTTGAGTTGTACGTGATGTGGTGGTGTTGAATCAGGTGTAAAAGTGACTCGGAATCTTGTTGTGGTTCTCAGATACCGAGCCAAGCTCTGCTCCAGTTCCTGGAGTAACTGGTCTCGGCTACTCGGGCTTGAATAATCCTCAGTGGGACCGAGGAGCTAATCTACAGGACTACTACTCCAGGAAAGAGGAGCAGGATGCAAAAGCTGTATGATGATATTTAAGTACCTTATTCAAATGAATAAATGGGCAAAAAAAAAAAAATCTGCACCGTATTGAGTACCCATGAGAAACCTGCCAGTTTCTAAGCAATGTACTTCATAATTTTTGTTCTTAAGTGCGTCTTTTTTTTCCTCGCCAGACCCTGGAGTCTGAGGAAGTAGATTTAAATGCTGGGCTGCACGGAAACTGGACTCTGGACAATGCCAAGGCCCGTCTGAACCAGTTCTTTCAGAAGGAGAAAATCCAAACAGACTACAAATACAACCAAGTGGGGCCAGACCACAACAGGTTTGGATGCCCCAAGAAAGAAACACTTCGTCCGTAGCTCAGGATGTGTACAGAAAAACCAAGGAACATTACCATTTTAGCTGCACTACACTGCACAAGTTTGGAAGCAACAGTAACTGTAGAATTTACTCTAATGTTTCGTTAAGAGACGGTTATTTCTATATGGACTGAAAAGGTGAACTAAATGTCTACAGCAGTAACAGACAAGCGATTCCTCGTTTGAGTTGAGTTTTTGATAAGTATTCACTCCCTCTTGAATGTTTCCATGTTTGGTATTTTTTACAACCTGGAACTGAAATGTACTTAATTGGGATTTTTTAAAATAATTTGTCTAACATTTAAAGGTGCAGAATATTTTTTTTCTGAGAAAATGATGATGATATAAAACAAAGCAGACTTTTTGTTGGTTCTATACGTCTTCCCCCCCCATGGGTCAGTACAAAGCTTTGCACATTCTTCTTAGCACACTTGTTCAAACTCTCTTGCCACCGATTCTCAATCGCATTGAGGTCCGTGCTTTGACTGGATCATTCGAACATCTTCAGGTTCATGGTTTCGAATCACTCCAGTGTAGCTTTGGCACCGTGCTTAGTGTCGAACCTCCTGTGCAGTCTCATGTCTCTTGCAGACTCGAGCAGGATTTCTTCCACTTTTGCCCTGTATTTGGCTCCATCGTGTCCCTTTAACCCCTGACCGGTGTCTCATTCCCTGCTGATGAGAAACATCCCCACATCATCATGCTCCCACCACCATGCTTCACTGTAGGAATGGTGTTTTCAAGGTGATGAGCAGTGTCTGGTTTCCACCGGACATGATGCTTCGTACCAAGGCCAAAAGTATGTAGATATTTTGTGTAGATTCATGCCTTATTATTATTATTATTATTATTATTATTAATTAATTAACTTCAGTTCCAGGTAGCAACAAAAATGTGGCAAGGTTCACGGGTCGTGAATACTTACGCAAGGCTCTGTACATCTGAGCCTCACATTTCGAGCTCATGTAGGTTGATGGACTGAATAGAGTTGGATAAATTAAGACTTTAATAATTTAAGATGAAAATTAAAATAATTGTAATAGCATCGTAATAGTTCGCAGTGAGAGACTGTTACCATCAAGATCAGGGGCAAGCACCGAATCAGTGAAATATTTTGGGAGAACGTGTTTGAGTAAGTAACCGGCGTGATCATAAAATATTTTTGAACCCGCCGCTCGCTTCCGCGTCTTTGGCCTGTAGCGTCGGTCGGTTTGAGTGTGTGTTTTTCTGTTGGACTGGTAATGGAATGAGAGAACTCCTTGGTGTACATTAAACCCCAAAGGGATCTCGCAAAAAAAAAGAAATGTCAAATCGTTAACAAGTTCTGTTATCCTAGTAAAGTATTATATACTTTCATAAACCTGTCCTGACGTTAAACGTTGCTGAGCTGCCCGATGAAACAAGCTAGGGAGAAAATGACGCCAGAAATCACAACCTTAATTGTGCTAAACATGTGGCATCGCTTAGGCTGCACTAAGGTGCCACATGGAGTGCTTGATGGGATGAGTGCGGGAGTGTTTGGGGCGCAGCAATGGCTGGTTGTGATTTCTGGTGTCACTCCTTCATCAGGAATGGAGGCTCCCGTGGCTGAGATGGAAGTGTTGATGGTTGGAAGTCTGGCAGAAAAACATACCTACTCAAGATGTGGACTCTCTCTCTCTTATTCATGAAATGGTGTTCAGTTGATAGGCAGAGGTCAGTTCTTTTACTGGAACTGTATAAATGTGTGTTTGTATAAATGTCCTCTTTCTTTTTAAAACTTCTGAGTTTTATTTCATTCAGTTGCTTGTAACAGAACCCCGATGTTAGCAGCAGCAGTCTTAATGCCTCTCCTTTTGATTCTCTGATACGGAATGAATCTGTGTGGATTTTTAATTCTACTACGTCTCATGCTTTTAGGAGCTTCATTGCTGAAATGACTATCTTTGTGAAACAGCTGCGTAGAAGTAAGCACCTTGAATCTTTTGTATTTCATGTCAGCTTTGCATTTGTACGAGAGGAAACGTCAGCACATTGGCAATTCTGCTCTAGGGTTCCTACGACACGTTGAATGTTAATTATTGTTTTTTTTTCCCTCTAATAATTTCTCTACAATGTGCAGATATTTTTGCTCGCGAGCACGGCTCCAATAAAAAGCTGGCAGCGCAGTCGTGCGCTCTCTCCCTGGTCCGTCAGCTGTACCATCTGGGTGTCATTGAGGCTTTTACAGGACAGACCAAGAAGAAAGAAGGAGAGACGGTGAGTTCAATACGTCACTCATGTTAGCAGAAGTCGAACCGGGGCGGTGTGTTTAGATCCTCTTTGGTACTTTGCTAACGTTGTGTATTTCTCTGCTAGTTGGACGTGTATAATGTGAATGTTAGCGACGAGCTGAAGCATCAGCTACAAAGCGTCATCCAAGAGTTCGGCATCCAGATTCCTCCCCCTGTAAGTGCTCATGTCCAGTCCTGTCATTTATCTCATACATTGAACATCCAGTTTATTAGGAACACTTGCACGTTCATGGAGACACAGACACAGATACACGATCCAGAAAAACGGATTTTTTGCACACTACATGAAAGACTCTTGCACTGTACGGCTCTGTATGTTTCTATACACAAACAGTTGCCCTATGACACACACTACAGCTCCGTATATCTGTATTTTAAAAGAAAACATATTCTGTTTATGCATATAGTCTAGTAGAAGAGCACTCCGCTCACAGAAACCGGAGTGTCTTGATAGGTTGGAAGAACCTTGCCTAGGTGTTCTTAATAAAATGGATGGTGAGTGTATGGTGGTGTCATGTCGTATTAAAATCTTTGGTCCAGGATCCTAGTGGTCCAGTGTCTCTGGTCCAGGGGAAGTTGGCCCAGTTCGAGCCGTCGCAGAGGCAGAGCACAGGAGGTGTGGTGCAGTGGTCTCCTCCTCAGGTCAACTGGAACCCTTGGACCAGCAGCAACATTGATGAGGGACCTCTGGCTTTTGTAAGTTTGCTGTTTATCAGCATTTGGTATTTATTCTCTCTGAACGTTTGCCTAAATGTTATCTGAAAAGGTTCTTGTAGTGTTTAATGACCCCATGTGTTTTTGTGAACCTTTTGGCAGTGCACTCCAGAGCAGATCAGCTCAGACCTGCAGAGTGAGCTCCACTACCAAACCGAGCATGACAGCAACCTGCAGGAGGTGAGATGAGGGCACACACTGACACGCCATTTGCGCCGTCGTACCGTCGTACACGCAGATGTAATGTCTCCAGTGTACTAATGATCAGTTTTATAGTCGTCTCTATTGCCTGTACTGCTTTTACGATCGTTAAATCATCAGGTGAGAATTTGACATGGAAATGGCGTTGTGCTCAGCGGCTGATTTTTGTTTCCACGGCAGAGGCTGAGCGAGCGAGAGCAGCTGCCTGTCAAGAAGTTTGAGGAGGAGATCATGCACACCATCAACAGCAATCCGGTAGTGATCATCCGTGGGGCCACGGGCTGCGGAAAGACCACTCAGGTGCCGCAGTACATCCTGGACCAGTACATTCGCGGAGGAAGAGCCTCCGAGTGCAACATTGTCGTCACTCAGGTGAGCCGCTACGCTGGGCCGTGTTAGGAATGAGCTGAGTTTCATCGTTAGGCTCGTACAGGTGACCGAGTATAAAATCTGACAGGGACCAGTGTCGAGATGTAGTTAATATCCTTCAGATCTGACGCTGTATGAAATACCCCTGAATGCACTGCCTGTGGTGATTAACTCGGAGCAATCTGGGTTCCAGCCTCGGCGAATCAGCGCCGTGTCGGTGGCTGAGCGTGTGGCGTACGAGAGAGGGGAGGATCTGGGAAAGAGCTGCGGGTACAGCGTGCGCTTCGAGTCCGTCCTGCCCAGACCGCACGCCAGCGTCCTCTTCTGCACCGTCGGTGAGTTGGTATCACACCTGCCAACCTTTTGCGCATCAGTTATTTCGAAAAAAACAACAACATGGCTGCCTGTCGCCATCATTACACTAAAATATCAGTTTACTCAATAAGCAGTTTTTTATTTATTTATTTATTTATTATTATTCTTTGCATAACTAGCCTTCTTTGGTTTCTTCATAAGGGGTTCTCCTGAGGAAGCTGGAAGCTGGAATCCGAGGAATCAGCCATGTGATCGTGGATGAAATCCATGAGCGAGACATTAATGTAAGTCTGAAAATTTCCCTTCTAGCGCATGAAGCGTATTACGTCCGTTTTTTAAATGCCATCTATCCAGATTTGCGTGATTTAGAAATTCAAGCGGTACAAAACGAGCAGGTTTGGTGTGTGTCTGTCTTGGTGTCCAGACTGACTTCCTGATGGTGGTGTTAAGAGACGTGATCCATGCCTTCCCTGACACCCGCGTCGTCCTCATGTCCGCCACCATCGACACGACCATGTTCAGAGAATACTTCTTCAACTGTCCCATCATAGAAGTGTTTGGACGCACATACCCAGTGCAGCGTACGTAAATACTGGCCCCTGTACTGAGTAAATGTAAAATGCTGTTTGTAAGAACATGTATTTGCCAAACTGAAACAACGACCTGACTCCTGTTTACAGAGTATTTCCTGGAGGACTGCATTCAGATGACAGAGTTTGTTCCACCGCCGTCAGATAAGAAGAGAAAAGACAAAGATGAGGAAGGTGGTGAGGAGGAGGTATGCACAAGCATTTCGGGTCCATCGGATCCAAACCTGTTTCTGTGAGTCTTATCGGAGTAGATCGTGTTGAAATCCTGAGCAACAAATGTACACTGTATATCGAGTACTCAAGTGTAAGTACGGTTAGGTGAATACCAGCATCACGTGACAAGCCAAAGTGTTTTCTGATGATTAAGTGCAAGTTTGTGAGCTGATACACTGGGACTGCGTCCATCAACATCCATCAACATCTATCATCATGCATCCTGCTGCGTTTTTGTTTTTATTGCACGTCCTTTTTCCACTTGCACACACCATAGAACTCTACGTTCCGTCTACACTGTCGAACAATTGTTAATGTGAAGAATGGAAAATGAACACGAGGTGTTCTGTCTTGTCTTCCGCAGGTAAACTGTAACTTAGTGTGTGGACCGGAGTATGGACCGGAGACCAAACGCTCCATGGCCCAAATGAACGAGAAGGAAACTCCGTTCGAGTTGATCGAGGCCCTGTTGAAGTACATCGAAACGTTGCAAGTGGTCGGGGCCGTGCTCGTCTTCCTGCCTGGCTGGAATCTCATCTATTCCATGCAGAAACACTTGGAGATGAGCGCACATTTCGGTCAGCGAGACGTCGTAGTTCAGTAATTTAGCCAATCCCGTGTATCGTATTGTTGAGTAAGCTTAAGCTGCTGATTGACCCGTGCCGATTCGTGTGTACTAGGCAGCCATCGTTACCGGATCCTGCCTCTCCACTCTCAGATCCCCAGAGAGGAGCAAAGGCTGGTGTTTGAGCCCGTACCTGAAGGAGTGACTAAGGTGTGTGTGTGTGTGTGTGTGTGTGTGTGTTTAACATCGACTTTGTGCGTTCCAGTAAAATATCTGACCAGCTTGGCGAGTAGGTGTTAACTTTGCTCATGGAGTTTTGTATCCAGAGGTTTTTGGACAGAAATCTCCTAGTTAAAGTTGAACAGTTGGATTTAATCATTTGTTAAAACGTCATTTTAAGTAAGAATACAGTCCACGGTAGAAAAAAAGGGAGGATTTAACAGATGATTTGAGTTTGCTGTAGCTGATACTTCCTGATTTCACACTATTTAAGTAACAGATAAAGCGCTAGATGAAGTTTTATTCAGCTTTTAGATTTTTTTATTGTCTTTACAGGTTATTCTGTCGACAAATATTGCCGAGACCAGCATCACTATCAACGACGTGGTCTATGTCATTGACTCCTGCAAGTACGTTATATGTATAAATGTTAATCACGTGACCATTTCACAGCTCTGAGTTTGTACTCAGTGTCCACGTGATCTGCTTGAGCACATTGTTTTTAACGTTGTGATTTGAACCCCACAGGCAGAAGGTGAAACTATTTACTGCCCATAACAACATGACCAACTACGCCACCGTGTGGGCATCCAAGACCAACCTGGAGCAGAGAAAGGGCCGAGCCGGGCGCGTCAGGCCAGGCTTCTGCTTCCACCTGTGCAGCAAAGCACGCTTTGAGAAGTGTGTATACATTATTTAACCCCTGAGCTAAACTCTGTGTTCTCACGGATGTAATAGCTTTTTTATTTTAGCACAAACAACCCCAGTCTTGGGCTGTCTATCTATTTAAATTCGTACCTTTTGTGTCGATTGTATTGTTGTATTACAACAAAGCAGAATGAAATATTCTCGTGTCAGTTACTGTGTGATTGCTGCTCTGTAGACTGGAGACCCACATGACTCCAGAGATCTTTCGCACGCCGCTGCATGAGGTGGCGCTCAGCATTAAGCTGCTCAGGCTCGGTGCTATCGGCCATTTTCTGGCCAAAGCAATCGAGCCTCCTCCTCTGGACGCTGTTATTGAAGCTGAACACACTCTCCGAGGTACGGCACGCGTCTCGCCACGCGTGGCCTTGAAGAAATAAGTGACTTACTGTAAATGATACTTATTTATGTATTTAAAAAAAAAAAGCACTACTACATGGGAATGTATTTGATTTTCCAGAGCTAGATGCCCTCGACTCTAATGATGAGCTGACCCCGCTGGGACGCATCCTGGCCCGACTGCCCATCGAGCCTCGTCTGGGAAAGATGATGATCATGGGCTGCATCCTAAAGTAACTGTTTTGATGTAACTTGTTTTGTGAAATAAAAAAAAATAAATCTCGTCATGGCCGTTATCTATTTCCGTAAGTCATGTCTGTGTCTGTCTTGGCTTTCTAGCGTCGGAGATGCCGCGTGCACCATTTCTGCCGCCTCGTGCTTCTCCGAGCCGTTCGTCAGCGAGGGCAAGCGTCTAGGGTTTGTGCACAGGAACTTTGCAGGCGCGCGGTTCTCTGACCATGTGGCCCTGCTTTCTGTCTTTCAAGCCTGGGATGAAGTCAGGTAAGAGTTCTGCTTTTGAAATGAAACGGGTGTGGATACGTATTCACGTGGATATTAGGACCCATTTATTTATTTATTTATTTATTTATTTATTTATTTATTATTTTCCAGCCCCTGATAGTATTGCATGTCCTAAATGATTTTATAGAGTAATGAAGTGTTTGGTTTATCTTGTGTTCAGGATGGGCGGAGAGGAGGCAGAAGCCAGGTTCTGCGAGCACAAGCGTTTGCATATGTCCACTTTAAGGATGACGTGGGAGGCCAAAGTCCAGCTAAAGGAGATTCTGATGAACACTGGATTTCCTGAAGGTACGTAAACATTCTCCACTAAACCACACAACAGCGAGCACGATAGCTGTATCTCATACACTGTTGCGTGGTACTTCGTAATGTATTAGGGCTTCCGGTGGCGGAGTATTAACAGCCGGCAATTCTTTTTCAATCTCTCCTCCTGGCATTTCCTGTACAGAGTGCCTGATGAATCAGGTGTTCAACAACGTGGGGCCAGACAATAATCTGGACGTGGTGATCTCCTTGCTGACCTATGGCTGCTACCCCAACGTCTGCTACCACAAAGAAAAGAGGAAGATCCTGACCACCGAAGGTCGAAATGCACTCATCCACAAGTCTTCTGTTAACTGCCCCTTCTCCAGTCAAGACCCGAGTTATCCGTCACCTTTCTTCGTCTTTGGGGAGAAGGTCAGCGTGGTGGTTTTTCTCGCCTCTAAAATGAACAGTGTCTTATAACTTGCCTGCAGCTCTTAACGTCAGCTGCTATTCGTAATCATTACAGATTCGAACCCGAGCCATTTCAGCCAAAGGGATGACCCTGGTCAGCCCTCTCCAGCTCATTTTGTTTGCCGCCAAGAAAATCACATCTAATGGAGAGGTGGTCGTACTCGATGACTGGTGAGTTTAGAAAATGACATCGTTCTCGCACCTTTTTTTTTTTGTGTCGCCCTACTTGATGTTGCATGTCCAGGAACGCGAGTTGGTTCCGTTCACAGGATCAACCTGCGTACTGAGCATGAAGTAGCTGGCGGCATTGCCGGCCTGAGAGCTGCGATGGAGGCTCTCGTGGTGGAAGTGACTAAAGACCCGGAGTACATCAGGAGTATCGATCCCGCCAATGAACGCCTGCTGAACGTCATTCGGCTTCTCTCCAGACCCTCCTCTGCAGGACTCAACCTCATGACCAGCAACCCACGGTCAGATTCCCATTCGCTTCACTACCTGAGTACTACTTTCCCTCCTGTCATTTGTTTTTTTTTTTTTTCTTCTTCAGGCTGCTGAAAGCATTAATGAAAAGAGATCAGGAATGCATTTTAGTCCCAATGTGGCACATTTGTGAGATAATGTACGTGCTGTAGTACTTATATATATTTTTCCCCCAGTTTTGGAGACGGTCCACGACCTCCGAAGATGTCCCGGATGGATGGCGGAGATGGAGGGTTCCAGGGTCGGGGAGGATACCGAGGAGGTGGAGGATACGGTGGTGGTGGAGGTGGAGGGTACAGGGGGTCTGGAGGATACAGAGGGTCCGGAGGGTACAGGGGTGGAGGTGGATACAGAGGGGGTGAAGGTGGATACAGAGGAGGTGGAGGTGGATACAGAGGAGGTGGAGGTGGATACAGAGGGGGTGAAGGTGGATACAGAGGGGGTGGAGGTGGATACAGAGGAGGTGGAGGTGGATACGGGGGTGGACGTGGGTCCAACAGAGGTGGATATGGAGGATTCTAGTGAGGGATTTAAATCTGGTGTTTTAACCTTTGCAGAAGTTCATGCCATTTTATCTCCATGTTTAACGTTGCGTTGCACGATTAATTTTGTGTGTTAAGAAAAGTTCCCACAATCTAAACTAGACAGTAGAAACTATTCTGTTTGGACAATTACTTTAAAAACTCTGGGCATCAGAGTAGAGCCTGGTTTGACCTAGTGACCTGGATTATTGTTTTCATTTACTGTAATGTGTTAAGTTTAATGTTTTGATAAATTGCAAAGTGCTTGTGAAAATGCTGTTCGTTCCTCGAATGAAATGTCACAGTAAAGTCGTCGTCATTAACTATGAAATAAGTGTTGTCATTTATTTAAATTGTACTCGCTGTACAATAAAACTTTTCCACTAACCACAAGTTTAAGTTCACGACCGTAATGTGCCGATGATACAGTATATTGGAAATATATTCAGATTTTTAGCATTTTATTTGCAACTTACCTGATTGCTAACCTTACTTGCTTAGGTGTGTGTTTGAAATGCTTGATTAAAAAATGTCTTCTGAGCAGATTGTGACGGCTGGGATATTTGACAGAGATGCAGTGTCGAGTGATGGCTGATAGAGGGAGCATCACCACCAGTTTCTCTCAGTCACGCTTTTAACAAGAAACACCTTCTCTGGGATTCCTGGCACAAACACAGTGAAATTATTTATGTTAAGATAGTAACAGTGGGGAAGCAAATGATAGCAGTTCAGAAGTCTGTACATGATATAAATATGCTCCATTATACGACAGTTAGGTCTAATCTGATTGGTCGAGCAGTGTTCCAAGAATGCCTATATTTCCTCTAACCACACCGGGACGTTTCACTGCATCACTCCGCTCGTCTGTGTTCACCACGTAAAATTCCACTTCCTAGTTCGAAACCGTTACTACAGTAGTGTTAGTGATTTTTCAGGAATATACCCTTTGACTTAAAATATGAAAGCTCGTCAGATGAGGATGACAAGGAGATGTACAAATCAGTGAGTGTTGCTTCTTCTTCTTCAGGATCTATTTCCGCTAGCGGAGGAGAGATAAACAGAACATTTGGCCATATTGTGTCTGAAATGTCACTTAGTCCGATCTTAATTTCTTGCTGAACTGTCGTATAAAAGCAATACTGCACTCGCAGTCGTGCGGTTATTCTGAATATCGGCGCGGCTGTGATCGACTACACGCCGATATTCCTTCGGTGTGACCTCACTCTTGCTCGTGAGATATCGCTTTATTAACCTGAAGACCTGTCGATTTCGCACGGTGAACTGGTGTAAATGAGCTAGAGTATCTGTCTTTCAAACCTAAAAGACAACCATATTATACTACTACTACTACCAATGATGATCTGATTACTAATGGCCATAATAAAATACACTGGGTGGTATGAAGATGCGAGACTGGGGCTGATTTCTTTCTATCCCAGACTGTAGGTTCATGAAGCTCATCAGTGACAGTTGTGTCATGTGATTAGACAGAGTGATTAGACACTTGATTTAATCTCCATTTGGGCCGATATTTTTCAGACCGCTTTGCAAAAACACCTCATCAGGCAAGATGGATCACTTATTTATGATTAATCACTCTTTCTCTGCATTTGGAGGAGAACCTGAAAATAGCATTAGTTTGCAACACGTCATTCTTATTGTGCCATTGATGAGACCTTGTGATACGATGCACTGCTCAACCCTAAGAGCTTCTTTGTCCAGATATTGATGAACATTAGATTTTCACCCATTTTCGACCAAAGTCGCTGCTTGTACCTGAGTGCAAATGATATTTTCCCCAGTTTATCTGTTCTGCAGATGCCACAGAATGTCTTCATCAGATTAGATCTCATGACCAAAAGGGCCATAAGAAATCTTCTTTTCCGAGAGCTACACGTGATCATCTAAGATTAACTTACGCTAGGTTTGATCCTAACAGGATAATCAGATTTTAAAATCAAAGTACAAGACCTGTCCCAATTATTTAAAAAAATAAACAAACAAAAAAAACCTCTGTAACCTATAAAGTGGCATTTTGGAAGCAGCACGTTGCCATAACACGTCCTCACGATGCTAGAAACCTGAGATTTCTTTCTGCCTTCCACGTCTCTCTTTGTGCTTATGGATGAATGGTTATGTCACTGTCTCTGTTTACTTTAGAACTGATTAGATTAGGACAAATCCCTCAAGATCTGGTAAAGCCATTATTCAGTCCGCATCCATCTTTCTCCAGTTGAGATCACTCTTAAAAAAATAAATAAATAAAATAAATCCTGGAATATTTTTACACGTCAGTAGCTGGGTTTTAGCTTGTTGGGTCAGGTCGTTGGATCAACATGACCCAGAGTGGATTTGTAATGGAAAACTCGGCGTGCTTGGTTGCTGGGGACCTGAAAGGAAACAGGGACATTGCATCAGGATTCATTTTCTGGAATATTCCACTGCGTCTGTGGAGACAGAATAGCGACCAGAGAAAATCTGACATAATAGAAATGTTTAATCACTGAACATCAGCTAGCAGTAATTTTCTCCACAAATTAGATTAAAAAAATGAATCTAGCTTGCTGCGTCAACATCCTGGTCGTTTTTAACTTTCGATTAAATCTTTTTTTAATGGATATTCTCATGTTTATAGATTTTTATAATCTTGACCTCCCTCACGACGCTATATGAGTAAAGGAATCTTAGCTTATATTGATCTTACACGATGTCCATGTAAAACTGAATGACCGAACTGAATCAGAATTCGAAACTACGTGTCCTTGCATCTTAACTTCTTAACTCTTTTTCCTAATTGGTATCATCAGTAATTTCAGACAGCACCATATAAACGTCGCTGCCTTTATTTTATACTCTGTTCATCTCCCTTTGTCTGAATAAAGCAGACAAATTTAGCGTATAGCATGAACGTCTGGCAAGAACAAGGCCTCAGGATACACTGTGGTAGCTGCAGATTTCCTCTTAGAGAACAATTGCTAATGAATGTTTAAATTCCTCGAGGCTAAGGAATTGAGGCCGTGTGCGTGTGGGACAAGCCTGCGCACGAGCCGCAGAGGATGGCCTCAGACAGGAAAGGTGGAACCAGTAGATGACTGAGGTGTTGACATGCCGTGCTCATTCTGACACAGAGCGACAGGTCAAATTTGCCAGGACAAAAGGTTGATTGATAGGGAGCTGCGCTGATAGATGCACGCGTGAGCCAAAGCGCAGGAGGTGCAGTTTGTGTAGACGGAGAGATAAAAGGCTCAGTAAAGAGACGGTGTTGAGTTTTAGGTCTTTTAGGACGTGCTTGAATCGCACGAGTGCCGGTATAAGAGGTGTTCTGCATGAGAATTAACTGTTAACTGAATCCTGTGTGATTGAGTTAAATGGTTAAGAGACTGTGTGTACTGATTGTCAGCCTTTGATCATTTAAGATGGCTGCCAGTGAGCAAACAGATCTGTAATGGAATTATGATAACGAATGTGCCTTTCTGTGTAAAAGATCTCCAGCGTCAGGAATAAGCTTCAACTGATAACATTCTTTCAGAGGAATCATCAGTCGCTGGTTATCAGTCTGTGAAGATCACTTTCATGCCCTAGTTACTGACGTGCTCTAGAACTTTCTTCAGTCTTAGCTAATAAGTAAAAAAAATAAAACTTGCACCCACTATGACGCTTGCCTGTGAGCACTTGTTGATTATACCGAAGCGCAGTTGAATTCTTAGCTGGCTCTGATTGGTCAGACAGGCAGTAATTCAAATGACAGGTTTATATTAATAAATTCTAACATTTCTCTGACACTAACAATAAAGAGATTTTCTTTCTAACGTGTCGTTATTTAACAAAGAAAATCGTCTACTGGTTGATATGGTGGCGTTTTCTGTAAGTAGATGTTTATTTAATGTTTAAGGAAGGAGTCTCCAGTGTCAGCATTTTATAACAGCATTTTTCCAACACAGTGCAATTTCTGGCATCACGACAAGCCGAATTTATTTATTTATTTATTTATTTATTTATGTATTTTTTTGGTTTGAAGAGAGAGAAAGAGAGAGGCTGGTGAGGGAACACCTTTATAGCTGCTATAATGTAAGTGATAAGTGGAACTAAATTGTTTCTCAGACGTTCTATAACTGTTAAAAAGCCTGATGTATCGTTCAGTGATTACAATTTTGAATTTAATCACTGGCAAACTGCTGTGGTGAAACTCCGACCACTCAGTCGTGGATTATTTTCCTGTAACAGCATGCCCTGTTGTGTTTCATTCCTTACTAAACAGCTGTTAATCCCATTGCATTGTCACGATCACTGTTTAATGAACACAATGTGAGGAATGAGGGGGAAAAAAAGGCTGAGATCAGACACAAAAATAGCCACTTGAACTCAAATGACCCTAATACCTGCAACTCAGAGAGAGAGAACAGAGATCACAATCTTTCCACTTTTCCACTTGAACAACAGGAGACGCTATTTTGAATTTTCCCAGACACTACTGGAGCTACACGAGGAAACACCCACGGTACAATAGTGTGGCTTGTTAATGCTTTGGGGCTGTTTTGTGGCTAATTGTCCAGAGGATCTTGCGAAGATTGATAGCATTACACATGCTGCTACCTACTGCGATATTTTTTTTGCCTAAAACATTGTTGCCTCTGCCAGGAGGTTAAGAATTGACCATAGGTAGGTGGATGTTTCAGCAGGATAATAACTCCAAACATACGTCCAAATCAAAACAAAGGTTTGTGCGTAGTTTTGCAAGGGCCAGCTCACCCTCCAGATCTGACCCCTAGTTTAAAAAAAAAAAGTAGAAGGAATTCCATGTGAACAAAACTAAGAAAAAGAAAATGTTCAGTATTCAGGAGTGGAGCAAGACGGAGACGGACGCTGAGTGCTGCTCTTGTCTCCTGAGAAGGAAATGTTAGATGTGGAGGTGCTAATCTTTTTAAAACCAGTGTTTAAGATAAACTCAAGAACTTGGAAAGTATGGTGTTAAATGAGTTTTAGAGCAAATAGTAATTCTGAGTGTTATTTTCACATTTTCCACGAAGGGTGCCAATAATTCTGAAGTATGTTGTGTGAGCAGTCGAACAAAAGCTTTGAGGATGTTTGCGTAGAGGTGAGGAATTTAGCGCCTGAGCTGTAGTTAAAATGGTCTTTATGGAGAAATGAGCTGTAAACGGAACTCAACCCTATTCTACAGCACTTTTTATTCTACTCTGAAATGAAAAGGTCAGCAAAGTGTTTGCTATTCAGTTAACAGCTTTTCTCACCACTCATGAAAAAAAAAGCCTGCGTGATTCTGATACTGATCCAGAAGTATTTGGTCAAAGGAAAGGACCTTGAGGTGGCATTTGTATGAGTATGAGTGAAATTTTAGATTTATTACAGATAATTTGACTACAGAAGCAGGAAAACTGTCTACTGATGCCTTGATTTTTCCTTATTTTGCTCATTGTTACACCAGTTGGACACAGACGTGCAAAACTACCCCGAAGGCTACTGAAGGAACATATAAACCACCCTTAAATATTTTAGATCAGAAGTCAGATTTTAACATGTGACCTTCTGGGACATGCCAACTGCAGTCTTTTCAAGCTGCTGATCGTGCTGCGTTACAGGACACCCTCGGAGGAAAGCGCTGTCTGCCCTCTTCTGCATACACGAGCTCACAGATGCTTACGATTGGATAGAATCATTGTGATTGACGGGAGAGAAAGAGCATGTCATCCCTCCCACTCAGAGAACAGTTTTGCTGGCTTGGTTTCCAGCCTCGGACGGCTGTGGCATCGTGGGGATTCGAACTCTCAGTCTCCAGACGATCTCCTGACACTTTGCTGCCGTTCAGGAATTCGTATTAGTTTTGGAAAATGCTAAATGCTCTTACTCCCCAAGTGCGTGGAACAATTTGTATATAAAGTCAAAAGCAGGTCAAAATGGTGTCCATGACACATGCGCGAGTCTGATTCGGTGTCTGTTCTGGTGTCAGAAAATGTTCAGCAAGCGTCGGACATAGTAACGTAAGCCTCTGCAGCTATAAATTCTTAACATCCACTGCTATTCTTGGTTTTCTGGGCAAGGTATATTTAACCTCGCTTTTTGGCCCCTTTGCTCACAGCGTGTAATGTCTATCTTCTTCTGATTTATTTATAGCGCTGAAGATTCATCCATCCAAGCACGATTTGTCTTTAACAACGTCCCTGAGTTATGACATTGCTTCTCCCAAGCACTTTATGTAATGAGAATATTCGTTTGTAAGACAATATCACAGCTCGTAATCTCAGAAGAAATGTTCAGAGCTTGATTACTAACACTTTTAGAAAAAAAAAGGGTTTCTCGACAGTTATTGGTTAAGATCAGTTTGCTTAAAGGAGCACTTGAAACATTTAGTGAGGAAAAAATCTTAGTTAATGGGTTTTACATTGAACCTGTAAGACGTTTCACAGAGTGGAAGACGGAGGAGGGGGAAAAAAAAGCTGTATGAATCTGAAGATGGTTTCTATTTAATCGTATTTCTTCTTATTTCTTTATTTTTTAGAAAATGCCATACACTCTCTCCATGTTAGTGAACTTATCCGTCGCTTCCCTGAGGTTTATTATATCCAGAAAACAATCACGTACTTACTTTGAATCACTCAAGATGATGGAAAATAATGAAAAAAACAAAACAAACCCAAAAAGCTTCAATATCGTGTTACAAACTGAATCTTTTGAATTGAATGATTCCTTATTTTAATATAAAATATAAAAAATGTAAAATATTATTTTGTAATAATATTATAAGATTAAGATTTGTAATAATATAGTGTTTAATAGTATTTTAATTTATATGTTTAATGTTTTTTTTAAATAAATATTTTAATAGTATTTTTTCTTTTAATAATTTTAAAGTATTTTTAATAACAGAATATATTTAATATATATTTTTCTAATTGTTTTTCATAAATATTTTTAATAATATTTTAATATATAGAATATATTTAACATATAATTAATTTTTTTTTTTTTTTTTAACTTTTAAAGTATTTATAAAGTATTTTATTTTGTTACATTTGTGTTTGAAACATCATCTTGGTTGTTGTGATCATACAAATATGCCAAAATGTGTTTTTTCTTTCTATCAATAATAATAATAATAATAATAATAATAATAATAATAATATCTGGCCCCGCCCACTGGCTCGCTCGCTGCTGAGACTGACGGGGAGGCTGACCAATAAGAACCCTCGCCCCTGATAGACCACGCCCACTCGTGTCGCAGATATTCCTACTCGGCTTTTCAGTGGCTCGGTGGAAGTTCAAAGAGTTCCTCAGCCGGAAGTAGATGTAGAAACTTTTTTTCTCCGCAGTGGAGTTGCTGGACCTGCGCACTAGCGGGCAGGGTGTAGCCTGTAGCCTGGTCAGATGTAGAAGTTTTCCTCTGAAAGTTTTCTCCTTCATGGCGGCGCTCAGGGATCAGTAGCTGAAGAAGGAGCGGAATAAAGTGGAGAAAAGAGAGAAGAGAAAGGAGAGAATAAAGCGCAGGAAGCTTGGAAGTGCATGGTTTTGTCTGGGGCTCCGCAGGGCTGTTGAGAAGGCGCAGGGACCGCAGGAACAGGGAGGTGCTCGCTTTGGGGAACGCGCCAGGACGCACGGAGACGACAATGCGCGGCGTGGCGCTGGCTCTGCTGGCTCTGCTGGCCGTGTGCGCGCGGCGCGCTCACGCAGCCATGGACGAGTGCGTGGACGAGCTGAGCGGCCGGCCTCAGCGCTGCATGCCCGAGTTCGTGAACGCGGCGTTCAACATGACCGTGGTGGCCACCAACACGTGCGGCTCTCCTCCTGAAGAGTACTGCGTGCAGACCGGCGTCACCGGAGTCACCAAGTCGTGCCACATCTGCGATGCCCGAGACCCGAGACAGCATCACAGCGCCGTCTACCTCACCGACTACAACACCCAGGCCGACACCACCTGGTGGCAGAGCCAGACCATGCTCGCAGGAGTCCAGTACCCCAACTCCATCAACTTAACCCTGCACCTAGGTACGTGTTCCTGTTCCTTCCACACTCCTCCTCCAGCTCTGCCTCAGCTGCATGGCCTCCTACCTGCCTGTCCTTCACTGAAATGATACACTGTGTGTAAGTTTGTAGACACCTGACCATCACACCTGTATGAGTGCATCCTCCCCAACCTGCTGCTTCTGTATATCTGTGCAATAGTGTTCTATTTAAAGTTTTCATTGGTTGGTTAGTAGAACTGGAGATGACTAGCGCACAACCCACCTGGACATCTCTGAGATGAACCTTCAGAATGTAGTGGAAAGCGTTCCCAGAAGAGTGGAGGTTATTATAACAGCCAACAGAGAGCTAAATCCCGATTGGCCTGTTCAACAAGCGCGTGCGAGTGTTATGGTCAGGGGTGCACAAACTTGTGGTTGTCTCTTCTGTGCAGCTCAATACATCAGGAATCGAGTCAGACTGATCGTATATCTCAGCGGTTGATCGTGTAGACCACTGTGTTGGTGATTATCAGCCAAACAGCTAAATTAATCATTAACACTGTTGAGCCTGGTGTACAGATCAGCCTTTCACTGTGTTTCAGCGAGCAGGGCGGAGTTTACTTTTAGACCCCTACATCACATCGCTTGCTGTTAACGAATATCTAAAGAGTGATAATTTGTTGTTTTTGTGGAACCAGGTGCAGCAGGTCTTGAGAAAAACTACACATGGTATAAAGAAGTGAAAGCTGGGGCTGATTTCCTTCCAGCTCAGACTGTAGATTCGTGCAGTGATAGTCGGGGCAGGTGACGTTCGCACGCACGTGAACGTGAACGAGACGGATTATTCAGTCGATCATCTGGTTTTCGGGAAAAAAAAAAAAAAAAAAAAGCCTTTGGAGGAGAAAGTAAAAGTCGATAAACGAAGCACACAATCAAAGTCCAAATTACCCAAAAGGACAGACGACTGAACTTTGTTGTTGTTTTTGTTTGTTTGTGTTGAATGAAAGAGTTGCAGCTTTTCTCTTTAACATGTTGGGCATTTGGAGGCAACACGCCATAAAACCAATAGAGCGTTAAAGAGTTAGAAATCATAATGTAGCTCGTGATATAAAACATTTCTCAATCCTAAAAGCACAATCATCGAGCTGCTGATTATATATTAGATCTTCGGTCCTGTTAGGGCTTCAGTCCTGAAGGCACGCTGATCCGCACGGTTTGACGTCTCCAGACACACACACATGATCCAGGACTGGAGTTGAGAAGCTCTGGATCCAAAAAGTCGCAAACGGCACCACGTGTTCTTTACGAATTCTAACCAGTGGCTGCTAAAATCCTCAGAGATGACAGATGGAGGTTTCAACTCTGACACAATAATCTCAGTTAATAATCTCGGTTAATCTCAGACCACGCGAAGGATTGATTTAATTAATGTTCCTGCGTTGCACATGAGCCTGTTGTTCAGATGTGCTGCTTTGTGATTATGGTCTGTATTCCAGCTGTTGCAGGGGAAGCTGCTTGGCTGGCGTTTCTCCTTACAGCCTTCATTTCGGCGTGTTGGAGGCAGCTGGACGTGGTTTACACCTGATGAGAAGGCTCGGTAATCACATCTGACCTCATGTTGATGGACCTAAAAACGGTTAAACTGCCTGTTAATTTGCGATGTTGCTGTTATTGGGAACACGAACAGGAGTCATGTAGCTCGGGTTTCGGAGTCGTGTTCAGGTGTCATAAATAAGCGATTATATAATTCACAGAGAAACAGCGGGCGAGAAAGCAGCGGTTGTGCGCTTGGCTTGTGGTGACCTCTTCACTACTTTTACTGCGAGCGGGAAACTACTCAAGCGACTACACTGATTAAACGTGTTTACACTGCACCAGCCGGTTCATTACTGCCAGATTTAAACAGTATGCTAGATGTGTGGAATGTGAGACTCCAAATCAGGAGTAAACCAGCGTAAGCAGTGGATCAGAGCTGAGACATTAGCGCTTTAAGATGCAGGCGTACAGCACGGTACACTTACTAACGCTGAGTCGGAACTATCTGAGACTTGGTTGAGTGACTGTCCGTTTTCCTGTACCCGTAAACGTAGGAAGAGGATTTCTGGAGCTTGTGGAGTGACTAGTGATACCCGAGTAGTCAACTTGCGTTTATCAGGTGACATTATAATCCAGCAGAAATACGTGTTGTCACCCTTTTCTGTTGCTGAACCTCACAGGGTGTTCTATCTTACGAGTAGCGCACTACGTACATTCTACAGTGTCTGTGTTTTCGGCTGTTTAGGGAATGATATTGTGAATAGAAAGCCATTTGAGAGTTTTGAACTGGAATCACAAGCTCTACTGTAAGCTTCAGTTCTTTCTAAAACTGGCAGGAAAAAAAAAAACGTGACAAACTGTTTGGCAGAATAGAATAGTGACTGATGTCAGACTTTATCAGGACGATCCTGCGGTGATTGCGTGGGATTAGTCAGTCGTTTGCACTTTTGTAGCTCCACCCGTACGTCTGTGTTCAGACTTCTTTGATTGGTGGTCTTAGGACGTGTAAAGTGATATAATCATCGGCGGCCATTTTAGTGACACTGCGGCCAAAGACAGCCGACGACAAAGTTCTGGCAGCGTTGTAAATTTTTAATTAAAAATCTCCTGGTGTGACTGTTGCTATGATGCTCGTCAGAAAGCCGCCAATAGGAGGACGGCGTAGGATGACGCAATACTCACGGGACATCTACGAATACAATAGTGCTGATGGCAAAGCATGATCGAAACACGCTAATGGACAGAAATCAGAGGATCTTCACTGTATAATTTGTCGTGGAAAACGTTATCACACAGTCTGTGTGTAATTCAGCCAAGATTGTTATTGGGATCATCTAGTAACGATCTTAAAAGATCAGAGTCTAAAAACTGCGTGTATGTGTGTGTAATATATATATATATATATAGTATGGGTCACTTGGAAATGGAAATAATAACGAAGTGTCGGATCACTGATTGACTGCCATTGTGTGTTTTTAGTGGAAGTTTGTAGTCTTCGTTGCAGTCTTGATTGTCCTGTACATCGTTCTTCTTCTGTGTGTAGGAGTACTTCCTTAAATTCAAATAAAACGTCTTCTGAAGAAATCCCGTTAGATCCAACATGACGCTGGATATTCCCCTGGGCGTTTGCATGCACGTATGTGCTTTTCACGTGAGACCGATTTCAATTCCACGTAGTTTTGGTGTTGAGTGAGCTGAGTGAGCCTCGTTTTTGGTCTAATCGCTGTGCCCTTAGGGACCTGTTCCCCGCGTGGTCTGTGAAGCTGATCAGCTGTCTGCGTTGACGCTGGCATGGCCAGGGGCGCTGAGGAGACCTGCATCTGTAATTACAGCTGACTTGGCTGCTAATGACGGGCGGAAGTGGTCTCTCATGCCGTTCCACATACTTGAACTCAGACACTATGGGGTTTTTTTTCACCCCTCTGTCCTTCATGAGAAGTGAAGTTAAAATGTCTGTCCATAATGATGGTGGGATTCTTTTATTTTTTTGGATAGGATGTTGTGTGTGTGTGTGTGTGTGTGTGTGTGTGTGTCTCAGTAGGTGGGAAACCACAAGAAGTCTGGAGCTTGGAGCCGTAAGCTCTTATTTTTATATACTTTGCCTTTGATGGCTTTTATCTCCATTCTGGCTGGTTTGGGCAGGAAGCAGACATGTCCTGACTCGACAGTTCCCTCACTCTTCCCTCACTCCGGGGGTGAAGCCTGATCTAGCAGCCAGATAGAATAAGAGATGACTCGGCTCGATATAAGCAAGTATGTTTATATTATGTAAGCCTGTTTTTTTTTTATTTATTTATTTTTTAATATGTTAGCAGTCAGATGTGTGCAAGCCTTCGTTACTGTCCAGTCCTCCAGTCCTCTGCGCAGGAGGAGCGTACGACTGATCTGAGCGTGAAATATGAAACTTGGACTCGTTATCTGTAGGTTTATAGGGAGGCGATGCATACCGGATGCCACTTAGAGCTTTTTTACTCTTAATGCATCAGTGCCAGGATTTTTTCTGTCCTTTTCTCAAAAAGCAAACACAGGTTTACGATTATTTAACTTGCATTACATTGTTATAGGGCGTGTCTGTGTTTGCTTTAAACACAAATTCAGCTTAGCCTAGTTTAATCAATATTATTTCTCTCTTGAAAGATGTGTGGGTTTTATACGTAGTCTTAAGATCTTCACCCTTCTGCGATAACCTGGAACTTCTAATCTCACACATCATTGTGCAGAAATGTATTTCTGATAACGTCCTTCTACTCTTTTTGTATCACTTTAATAATGAATTGAGAAATGGTTGAGAAATGGCACATAATTCATTAACCTGAGCTGGTATGAGTGAACGTGTCCCGGGGTGCCGTGGCATTCGGAGCTTATCATCCTGTATTTTCTGCTTACAAAGAAAAGAAAGAAAGAAAGGACTGTTTACTCATAGATAACCACTATCTTTTCCCAATCTTGTATCATTTGCCGTCAAATTACACCCAAATATGCCAGTTCCCCCCAGGGGACCAGGGAAGCTTTAGAGTTGGCCCGTGTTCAGCTGTTTTAAAGGAAAGAAGCTCCCCATACATCTGCCTAGCAGCGACTGGAATCTGGGAACGTTGTTGTTTGTCAGATTACAGTGTAGGGTTTTGGAGTGTCCCTGGTGTACTTCGCGAGGGTCAAGCGTTTAGGAAGAGAGTTCTCTTCCTGTTCTCTAGCTCGCAGCTACACCCCCTTCTTCCCCAGCGTCCTCTGCCGCAGCTCTGTTTCTCACTGGCCGAGTGTGCGGAGAGGGAGAAGTCCTACAGTGTGGGAAAGTAAAAAGCAGAATGTTTCTTGGGCCCTAGGGTCCTTCTCCTTCATCCCTCGCAGTGTTTTCCCCCCAAACTCAAAGACCTTGTCATTTCCGAAGGGGACCAGCTGGGCCAAATTATACCAGTCACACTTGAGAAGGTTGGAGGGAGTGTGAGTTATCTGCTTAGAGCCTGGAAGGTATGATCTCACTGTGGGAAACTTGTGTAAATAAAGGACTGTGAAAGTTGGGCGTCTGTCGGTGCATTTGCAATCCTAGGCATGCAGTCAGTGCTTGGCCTGTTTTGGGTGGTATAGTGCTTGAAGTAAGTGACAGATTCTTGCCAGAAAGGTCCACAGGGCATTTGGATCAGAGTAGAGCTGGACATCGGGGCCTGGGATCCTCTGGGACGTAACAAAAAAAAGGTCACTCAAGCAGGAGGTTTTTACTCTCAAACGACCGAGAGGTTAGATATGAAGCTTGCAGGACGAAGAAAGACCTGCAGACTGCATTGACAGAAACTACCTGATTTAAATTAAACTACTAATTGTTTTATAATTAGTGAAATAGAACCAGCTGAAAAACATTGCAGATAGGTACAAAACAAATCCTACTACATAGTGGTTATCATATTTAATAAAAAAAAAAAAAAAAAAGAACTGAGTACTGGGATGGCACTAAATGGATGCGGATACAGATTGTGACATTTCCTAACACCCCTACTTGGCAGCGTTGTCTTCTTTGGCAATAAAAGAAGTCGAGAGTGTTAATTGCTTTAGTAATTGTGTTGCCGGAGGTGGAGCTGGGGCAGGAGACCACCCAGGGGGGACCGAGTGCAAAGCGTCGCCTCATCTCCTGGTGATAAAGCCATCGTGGGCAGCTGATTCTGGCCAAACACTTCAAGAAAGAGCTCCTGCTGCTTTCAGATTGTACCTCATAGGAGCTGTCAAACATGCTGCTCCTGCTTTTGTCAGCGGACAGAGCTGTTTAACCATGAAAGGAGCGATCCTCGTGGTTGTTTGAAAAGACAGGAAAGATGATTTAGCATTTGGACTTGAGTACACTGCATTAATTCCTTCAGATCATCTTATCAGGAAATCTTTGGTAGTGGCGAGTGTGATTCGTTTAGAGGCGAGAAGAGATCTTGTCCCTGAAATGACCCTGACGTGCTTCGTTCCCACCCTTTTGGCACACATGGCTGTGAAATGCTCACGAAACCGACGCACTCTTGCAAGTCAAAGAGAGCAGTTTTCTCTCTCACCTCCAGTTAGTGTGTTTGAGTTCAGCCTATCTTTGGCTTTTAGTTACTTTACTATACCAAGGGCATATTGGTGGGAAAAGTCCTCCTGGGTGAGCTTGTTGTTGAGTTTGTGTGACTTTTACCAAGATGTTTGTAGTTGTACATCTTAAAATTCACATTTATGTTTCTGAGGATACATTTTTCATTTAAAAAAAATTTTAAAAAAAATAAAAATCATGATGCAGGTGGTAGCCTTTGAATTGCCAAAACAAACATACAAAGGTCCGGATCAGCAGCTTGCGTGACTGGTGATTGCGATGACTGTTGCCTTGTGTGTGTGAAACCTTTAGTGATTAGTTTATTACTACAAATAGGACAATTTGAAATGGTTGTGTTTTGTTGTTTGTACCAATTTTTGCCTCTGAAATAGATTTTTTTTTAAATCTCACTCAAACACACTACCAAAAAACTTCAGACCAATTCCACCCCCTTCATCAGGACCTGCGTGAGAACCTTTCCACCAAACGTCACTGGTGATGTTTCTCGAAATGGGATCAAGTTAGTCCTTTAAAGCACGGCTGCTCTGACCAGGATACAGCAGGAACTGAAGATGAATGAATGAATGAGTTAAATAAGTTTGTGGAGCGTTACGGTGTTAATGATCGTCGCCTTTATTTGTGTTAAAGCAAAAACCGCACGCTCCCGTGACTTTTGTCTCGAAACACACCTCTACTCTGAACCAGTGACTCTCTTTTCTGTCTTTAAATATTGTTTCAACATTTATTTTTTTTTTAAACCAACGTCATCACGTCACTAATCAGAGCAGAAAGTGTAAATTAAAAAGAAAAAACCAAACGGTACCATTCTGACCTCTGTAGCTCTCTGTAGCTTCTGGTCTGACGAGCTTCCTTCAGCGAAATCATTTGCATAAATGCTTGTGATTGGATAAACCGCAGCGAAGAATCTGCTACAGAAACTTCGCTGGTTCCAGTTTTGAAAAGCTACTGCCATTTTTTTCCTCCATACACTGATTTTATTTTTTTTTTCACAGTCCACCATTTGACGAATTCTGTGATACTCCTTCCAAAGCCACGTGTATTCGTTTATCACTATACTTTTATCATGTGTAATATTTTACTTCAGTTCACCCGAGGAATCAGTCTTTCGACACTCGAGGCGCGAGCGACGTTTTGTGCGCGTCACGTCATCGCGCCGAAGCAGATGGTGCGCTGCGCTTTATAATTTACTCGCACGTCTCGAACGTAAAGGGGCTCGTGTTTTAAAAACGTATCCACCGCCGCAGCTTTTCTTCTTTATTTCCCAACAAGCAGCTCTTCAAAGACTTCAAAGTGGAGGAGCGAGTGCTTGAAGTGTGAACCCGAGCGGGTGTCAGTGGCCAAATACAGCTGTTTTTACGCAGTAATGAGGAAATGGGTGACCCTGGAAAATGAGAAGAAGACGTCTTGCTTTTTGTTTGTTTGCTTTTTTTTCCCCCTCCGTGACCCTCAGTGCTCGAAGCCGTTCTGACTGCTGTGTATTATGATAAAATGTCCTCCCTCAGGCTGCATTGTTAACACCTGCTTTTACAGGGGGATGTTTTTTTTCCCCCCCTCTCTAAGGTAGTGCTGCTAACAATGAGAGCCTCACGGTGTAGCCATGGAAAATCTTGTTTCCGGATGTCAGCGCCAGTAAGGGATTTGTTTTCAGCATGCAGCGCTAAACTGCGTTTAGTACGTGTACTTTCCCCCTGCCTAATTTTAAAGCGTGCTGATGTTCGGATAGTGTCACATCTTATTCATTTAAATCAGCTTCATCACACCTCGTGCTTAGACATGCTTTGGTTCCTAACTTACTCCTTTGTCAGCTCTGTTGCTTTTGGAGATGCTGAGCATTAATCAGGGAGTTCCCCAAGTGTTGAGCTAGCCAGCTGCACGCTTTCACCCCCTGCACTACGGGGCAGAGTCGAGAAACATGTAAGTGCCGAACACGTTCCCAAACCGAAACGTAAAGTTAAATCAGAAAACGTAACAGCAACCCCTCAAAAAAAGGGGAGGAGCCGAATGAACATCACGCGCTTGTTGCTGATTGGCTACAGCATGCGTCAGTTTGAGAAAACGAGAAGCTGAAGGATTTTTACAGACTGAGGAAATATACGAGCCGAATCAATGCCTGATTTTTCTCAACAGTACTCACATGATGGTATTTTAGATGTCGGTTTTAACCGCAATACGAGTGGACGAACGCTGAAAAGATGCCTGAAGGACGCCAGGTTCTTCAGAAGAAAAAAATATTCACGATAATAACATGAGTAACTCCACAATAAATGATTTTCACTAGACAAACTAGATGTATAGATATAACAGTCTGAAGAAGTGCAGTTCCTTTCCCTTGTGATAGTCACATGCCGTGTCCAATCAGTAACAGGCATGAAGCGTTTAAAAACCTCCCCATTTCGAGTCAATTTTGATGCGTTTTCTCTTTCGCTGTTGCGTTTTTTAATGCGTTGTTAATGTCTTTTGGACTTAAGGGCCATCATAAAAGTATAGTTTAGTAAAGTTGCCTTTACCTCTGCTTTTCTTTTTCAAGGCTTGATGACTCTGAAGATAAAGTAGGCAGCATTGACCTCTAAACGCATTTATCTTAACCTTCTCTCTACCGGTAGACCGTGAAGAGTGCTTTTGCTCGATTGCAGACTTTTAATTGGCAAACTCAGCTGTTTCTACACATAAACAAAGGATCCACTGAGCTATGTGTCCCTGAAAAATGGGGTTCTGGGTTAGGCTTTTGTGTAGTAGGTCCTTGTATACAGTTACGTATTATTTTCTGAATGGCTAGCCTTCCAGAATAAAAAACTGCCAAGACATTCCCGGTTTAACTCGCTTGTATTTGTGAGAAGTTCAGTAGAGTAATGTATAACTTGGCCCTGTGGATGGGAGCGCTTTGATCGGCTGACCGCTTCGGCTAAACGTAAACGTTGCTCAATCTTTGGCGCGTCATTTGGTGTGATAGAAATGTATACACTATCACTGGAAATATTTCCTAATGTTTGAGTAAAGGACTTCAACTAACAAACTAACTCCAGCTTGGAGGCAAACAAGCCAATGACAAATAGCTTCCCTCCTGAGACAGGATGTCCTCGGGAACTGCGAATTGCTAGGGTTAAACTCATTTCACATGACCCCGAGCCTCTTTTTTTCATATTCTCCATCGGATTGATTTACTCCATGTTAGCTTTGTCCGTTTCTGTTTGATATTTATACAGTGCACTGGGGCAGAATTTGTTTTTCACTTTCACGTATTTTTAATACTCCATATTACTGTAAAGAAAAGAAGACACACTGATGGTATATGATGTGAAACACGGAGGGTCCAGTAGTCCTGAGAGCTGCAGTGTTAATGGGAATGGCTCTGATTTAGACTTGTGTTAATCAAGGATGCACCGATACACAATTTCTGCGCCGATACCGATATCTGATTATTTAAAAATGTCATCTGCTGATACCGATAGTTTGGTGGTTCTGCTTTTTTATACCTTGTTTCAGATGACTGCTAATTAATCACACGACTTTGACGGAACTGTAAATAATAACTGTGTTGTCTGTGTAGCTACGTGTTTTCCCTGTTTCAGAGTAACTGGTCTCAGTTATAAACAGGAGACACATTAATTAGTAAACAGAAAGTAAGAGACTAGTAAACAGAAAACACTGAACATTAAGTCAGTAAGATTTCCTAACTTTTCGTCTCGAGCTTTTGTCCGGTTGGAGCGTTCTTGTGCTGTCGAATGCTTGTGCTGTAGATGGAGTAACGTTAGCCTTTGGTTGGGATGAAGCTCATCCCTTTTTAGCGAACTCCTCATGTTCGTCACTGCGTCGAGCTTTAAGGTGCGTAATCAGTTAGTTGTGTTAAAAGTTTCAGCGGCAGTTTGTGAAATTCCAGCAGTTCAGAGCTTACAAACTGTAATTCTTTCGTCATTGTCACTCAATTCAAAGTTCTTCCACACGAGAGACATTTTCTTCACATACAACACGAGTTGCAGGCTAATTGTCCGGCGTGTTTTTTTTTCCCCGCACCCTTTTGATTGACAGGATATAATCGGCCCTGATCATTGGCTGTTTTTAAACATTCAGCTGATGTCAGAGAAAAGCGCGGATAATTGCGTTTATCGTCCGATACTGATTATTGGCCGATACATCGGTGCATCACTAGTGTTAATCGATTGTCAGCTATTAGTGACTGTTGTAGACTCTAAAATTTTAGGAGACTGAAATTGCACAAGGGTGTAATAATAGCATAAATTGAAATTAAACACGTCATTCAGTAAGAAATTATAGACTGTAAAGTAACGCCGTGGTCAGCAGTTATGATCCGCAGAGCCGCAGTGTGCATGCACAGGTTCACGCTGTGACATCGGTATTTTCAAAAACATGCGTTTTTCCCGACTACACAAAAAAAGGTCAAAGTTGTGAAAAAGATTGGAGGCAGAAAAAAAAAAGCTCTGCAGACAAGTTTTTAAAAAAATATATATATATCTTGTGGGGCCTCAGACTCCTCAGCTGTATTCATATAACTAGCTGTGCAGTCGGGAGCTGCTTGCTGGCAGTGGCAATCGCAAAAACTGATTTAAACAGTAATATGCAGCAAAGTTTCGATATAATCCTCTTACAGATTTGTCTTTGGTCAACATTTTTCACTGTTCTGCTGCTGCACAAAGTGTTTGAACGTGTCTGTGTGCTGACTGCCGCAGGAAACTGAAAAAAAAGTGCTCGATTCGACACTGTAGGCTGGCTGATGTTGACTGTGTATTGATAATGCTAGCTACGTATACAATCAAACATGAATTGATTGATTTTATTTCGCATTAATGACCTCAAAACATTCTGTGTTTACCTGGAGAGTGCTCTACAATCTGAGAGCATGTGATATTGGGAGAAGGGGGCGGGGCTTTCAGGTGGAGTCAGTTCATATCGGCGAGTCTGAAGCACTTGTGCGAAACATTTTATTATACTGGGGTGAGAGAGACTGCTCTTCTGGCGTATCTTTGCGTGACAGCGTGTACTAGTGTACGCTGATGTTAAACCGTTAAGCGCTCCTAAGCGAGACGAGTAAAGGTTTGCAGGTCTGGTAATATCCAATGACGTTTATTCCGAATATATCATTTCATATGTCAGTGTGATATCATGTGATATAATCGTTAGCTATAATCCCGCAAGCCTACAGTGAACTCTGATGCAGCAAAAGTTTGGTCTCCAGCAGTATTTTTATGTCTTTATTTTTGTTAAACTCCACTTTTACAGTCATTCACATTTTTCCTGTTGTGGAGCCAGAGGTCAGCGGGGCTTCCGGTGCGCTGGAGGAGTAGAGCCAGGGTTGTAATTGGATTCCCCTCCGTCGCTTCCTTTTGTCTGGCTTGACTAAACATGCTGTCCTTTTATATATCAGCCAGGCAAATTCTACACTTTGTTGTGACATTCCAGCATGCTTTGTGCTCGGCGTACTCCAGGCTTGTACGCTCGCCTCGACACGGCTCTTTTGGATCTTCTCCTGGCGTTTGTTCAGTATCGTGCCTCAGGACTTCACACTCACAAATGTCTAGTTTCTTCTTCTGCTGAAGGTGTCCCAAAGAGGCGTCTTCTCCTTTCTGTGGTGCAGTTATGTGGAATTGTGTTTAGCATACTTTCCAGTCCAGAACAGCACTGATAATGACTTTCCGTTAGAAAAGGAAGTGAATGTCACAGTACCAAGGACGTGGAGGTCTCCTGCAGCTGAGGTTCATGCATGTGATTCGGTAAAGAACTATAAGATAAAGAGCAAAGTTAACTCTAAGGAATGTATACTTAACTATTCCAGGAGAGTTAGCCAATGGATAACATCGAGAAGTAAATGGATAACTTAAAACAAAAAAAAACCTGTAGCCTTTACATTTTCTAATCTTCAAGCTTTGGAGAGACGTATCTTCAGATTCCTGCTGGTGATCAGTAGTAATCAGATTTATGTGCTTGTGTTAAAAACAGCAGGTTTTTATATTCTGCTCCTCTCAGATGTAGTTTACATTCTTAACAAGCTCACACGCCTGAATAATGCCCCACACGTGCGCGCAGTCTGGCACCCTGTTAATCATCTGCATTTTATCATCATCAGTTTAGAGACCTCAAGAGTTCGCTAAATAAATAAAATGAATTTTATAAATCCTCAGATACGCCCTTATCTGAGGAGCCGAGGAACTTTATTAAAGGAAATATAGGCGTGTCTTGCGAGTGAACTGCGAATCCTTCTTTAAGCCTACTGAAATGTCATTCAGCACTTCAAAGCAGCTGTGTGTGTGTGTGTGTGTGTGTGAGTGTGAGAGAGAGAGACGCACATGCAGACAGAGAACAAGAGAGACAGAGATACACATACTGAGACACACACACACACA
>CM040978.1:29425244-29495356 GCA_022985145.1 Pangasius djambal
ATGTAAAAAATACCACCTTGAGCACATGTAGCATTTTTTGGCTTGAAGTTAATAAACTATAACTCAGTGTGGTGTTAATGTGAGACAGAGAGCTACAGATTATTGGGGAAATAACAACTGGGCTGCTTCCTACTGCGTTCTGTGCAGCTGGATACACAAGCTGGCCCTAACCTTGGAGTGAAGCAATCAGTTTTTTTTTTTTTTTTTTTTTTTTTTTTTTTTTGGGGGGGGGGGTTTACCAGCTTTCTCAGCAACTTAAACTTTTTGCAGCTTACCCCATTGTTTTTTGTCTGATATGTTCTACATATCATCCATGTTCTTTTTACAAGTTAGGAATAAAAAAAAAATCAACTGGTGCACCTTTAATTTAACAACATGGCTTCCACCCTCCATTTTTTGTCAGCTTACAAAATAGCACTTGATCCAGCGCATCCTATTATTTTGCATTTTATTTTTTAAGTCGTGCCGCGATAGATGCATGTGCTTAAAGAACTTAAAGAAGCCACAAGATACTGAATGGAGGTCATGAAATCATATGTGCTGGCGATGTGGGCTATTTTTATCACGCTTTAATTCACTCTAAAATATTGCCAAAGTTTTTGTTCATTTCATGCGCTCACATGTAAAGAAAACATGCCCACAGTTTGAAGGATAAGCTGACCAAGCACTCATCTGATACCCTTGCAGCTCACTTTATTTTAGTTAACTTTTTTTCGTCAAGATTACAAACCTTATCTCGGAATACGGCCCTGTACGACCGTCTGAAGAAAGATAATAGATCTCTGTGCGAAACTTGCCTGTGATCGTGTAACGCGGATGTCAGTGGACGTGATTTATAAATCAAGACATGACAAAGTTCAGAAGAATGCAGCTGTACATGGTATTAGAGGTGATAATTACTGCTCTTTACATCTCGTGCATGTTACTGGATAGCAGTCATACACCGAGACAGAGAATGCAGGTTACTGTATTATTATCCGCCTGCCCTTTAGCCATTTTGTGTCCTGAAGCAGCGGAACAGTCGGCAGACTTTCCCTCCCGCTCCTTCAGCCTCGCGTTAGCCGTAGCAGCTGTTCAATAGCCGGCTGTCCCGTTTTAGCCTTTTCAGAGTTGTATTTAGCACCAGCAGATAAGACCACTCCAATTAATCTCCGATTCCTTTCTTCTGAAGGATTTGCAAGGCTAGTTTGTCCAGGGCTGAATAGCATACTCAAGTTTATGCTAATTAACGTGCCTTGCAAACTTTATCTAATCCTTCACTAAGCTTTCTAAACTGGAAACGTCATCAAGGCGGTCTTTTATAAACAGGAAAGTAATTAAAACAGATGTGTATATAGATCAAATGAAGATCTTTGCGTATTTTGTAACGATGTGCAGTTTCAGCAGAGCAAAACTTCGCTTCTCCTCGTGCTCTGCTGTGAGCAGTAATCGCGTTTCAGAATGGGTTGTAGTGCAAAGTAGCTTTGCGTTGTTTATCAGTGGACTGAAGAATATTCTGTGGTCTGGTTTGTGGATTATGAAGATGATCAGTGATAGATATCACAGTGTTACATCTTGAAGGAGGTGATGCAGATTTCATGTCCAAGCTACTCATTGTTTATTCCTAGCTGTCCAGCAGAGGAGTGCAAAAAAGAAAACAAATCCTACGTACTGACTTTCACAAAACAATCGTTTTGATGTGGTATGTATATTTAAAACTTAAACTGCAACATGCGACATTTAAAAACTGCCAAAAGACCATAATGAACTCGTTCTTTACTCTTAGTATGTGTTTAAAAACGCTTAACTAACTCGTCGTATGTTGTTATGTTAGAGTAGCTACCACTTTTTTGCCTGGTTAGTTAGATCTCTCGGGAGCATAGTGCGTGGTGTGCTAGCTAGTAAATTTCTGATACCCTCATTGTTTAGTTAGTAATAAATCAACAAAGACATCGTAAACAAAGAGAAAAGATAAACTGCGTAAGTCTAGAGCTCTTTTACACCGTTTTACCGTCGGTTATTTAGCACATTCAGTGCAAAACAGCTCTTGGTTATTATTAGTGTACAGTTTTAGGGCGCGTTGTCATCGTAAAATTGCTGCTGAAGTGTAACAGATCTGTGGCTTATTTCTTTTCGTGGTTTATACTGTGGTCCGCGTATCCAGAGGACACTACTTCTAGTCCCTGTAGCTCGCACGCCGCACTGTATTTATGTTTAAAATGAATAAAACATCGACATGATAATGCTGATCAACTCGAGCCAGGTTCTTCTCTTTAATCCGTCACATGCAGGTCCAGACTTAACAAGTCTGAGTCTCATGATGGCAATCTTCAGACCAGACTAAGTTCAGCAGGAGGCTGGCGAGGCTTTATCTCCAGCAGCAGGTAGCCTGAGCTCGTCTCTTGCTTTAGATCGATCAGCTGATAAGACTCCTATCACGATCTTTTCTTTTATTGCTGAGTGAGGTGCCTGTGGTTTTGTGTTTCCCTGCAGCTGTGAGGCCGTCTCATGCTCTCAAGCTGCTCTGTATAAAGTGTGTTATTTTAATATACAGGCCTGATGATTTCAGGGCACTTTTTTTTTTTTTTGCTAATGATGATGAAGCCGGTGAGGTGGAGCACAGGAACTGCTTACAGCTGGCTCTTGGTGTTCTCCTTCCTCCTCCTCCACCTCCTCCACCTCCTCTATTAACCCTGACCCTGGTTCTGTCTGAGTCAGCCAAGATTTCCGAAAGCGTAGGTAGAAAGAACGGATGCTGTGTGTGTGTGTGTGTGTGTGTGTGTGTGTGTTGGCTTGGCTTGCATCCTTGTTTCCCATATCTGCCTTTTTTCACAGGAAACACTAAATCGCTTCAGGGAGTGGAATACTGTTGTTTAGCAAAATCAGACACAGAGACTGGATTTGTAAGAATGTGTGTGTGTGTGTGTGTGTGTGTGTGTGAGAAAGATGGCTCAATAGTATTACACATGCAGATTTAATGTCATTTTAAGCCTCCTCATGCAATAAACCAAGGCACAAGGGAAGGAAAGTAGAAATTGAAAGAAGCTGCTGGCCGGCATTAGAGTCACCGCCGTTACATTAGAGTAACGCTGCGTGTTATTTATCTGCTGGTTGAAGCTGTAATGTGTGTAATGCGGTCATTTTTACAGCTCTGAATATGCAACATACAAAATGGAGGAGTCCATTAATTCCCAGGAGCTGACCACGACTTCATAAAGCCTTCATATCAGCAAAACGTGACAACACAAAGTCTTATGTCTCTCTTGCGTCTGTGTTTAAATGGGAGGCGTTTGTGGAATTAAAATCTCATTGAAGCACTTTAATAAACACTGCTCGTAACCCTGATGAACAGAGTCTTCACACAGACTGAGCTTATTTCCTCAATCGAATGAGCTTTATTCAGTCGTATACAGTGATAGCACATGTTTATAAGAATCAGCCGCTCCAGCAGAGACCATATATCATATCCATGATGTGATTAGTTACTCATAATGAGAAATGACGCTCCGTGCCATGGTGAACTATGAAAGGAAAAAAATCCAAAATAAACACCACATTTAGGAGTTTGTAAATGTTGTTAATGCCGCATTCACATTACCTCGGAAGCGGGAAGCCCGAGCTCGGATTTGTGACCTTTTCGACCCTACGTGCGCTTGAGCTTCCAATGAGGAAACTCCTCCATGTTCCTGTGTTGTCAGTCACAAGCTAGCCAGCTAACTGAGATGAATGAGATCTATTTTCCTCCTCAAAACCATAAACTGTGTAGTCAGTGGTACAGATTTAACAAGCGAATACATCATATCGTATAGTACATTTAAAGGTAAGAAATGCCACCGTGTTTACTGCCGATGCTGTGAGCAGCCATGTTGTTTTCCGAGTTAGCGGTTCTTTTATTTTATTTTATTTTTTCTAGTCGGAGGTTGGAAATGACTTTAGTCAGACTTTAGTTGAACGTAGCACGAGACGGACACATCGGTTCCTTCTGTAGTTTTTCACTACAGCAGTAGAAACGCGATTTAAAATTCCCACTTGGACTTCTTTGGTTTCTCATTTACAGCTTTCCAGTGAACTATGCACCACTACCTGCCCTCTAAATGACATTTAGCCTGATTTATTTATTTATTTATTTATTTATTTATTTATTTATTTATTGGTGATCTTTCACTGGGACTGATAAGTGTGTTTAAGTCCGATAAACCGGCACAAAGATGCATTTTGACAGCGTGAGACAGAAATAATTCCACGTGCTTTTAGATACAGTTTACCGTTTTAAAGGCATGTTTTGTTACTGAAGTTCCCTGGAGTTGCTGTTTAAACAGGGGCAATTTTGTCACCTTTTTAATTAGAAAGAGTGACATCTCCTCCTCCTCCTCCTCCTCCTGTTCCTCACAACCAGAGCCCTAAAATACTTCATCCCCCCGGTGCAGGGTGTGCTATGTTGGGAGCTTCTCCTCATATGAAGTTTGACAGGACCTCAGACTGTTTACGCAGCTGTTCCATGTTTATCACCGATGTTAAAGTAAAATTACGCAGGCCTGGATTTATTGTGGAAAACTCGCCAACCAAGGAAACAGTCTGTTTCTCCCTGTCCTTGGAGCTTTGCGCGATTTCAAATTCAAGTTGCTATCTGGCCTCTGAATGTTTGTAGATTTGGAAAGAGGTCCTCACATGCCGAGCAAGCTCGAGGTTAATGAGCAGCAAAGTAACTGCCGGGCAAAAGAGCACTCCCTTCGGAGGGATTTCACTGCCGTGGCATCGTGGGTGTGATTTGGAGTTTATCATTAACTGCTCAGGTATAGGTTGAGCAGAAAGTCATTAAGAAGCTGGTTTCAGGTTGCAACATGTAGTATTTGTGGTTCTCCATGAATGCCTTATCTGTATGGGCTGTACTGTAAACTGGGTGACATTGTCGTCTTCCTATATGTTGAAGGAACTTCATAAAACATGAACTAGCAGGCCAGAAGATCTAACAATCAAGCAGTATTCGACTAAAATTGTGCGAAACTCTCCGTCTTTGCCCACTGTTGCTTTAGGTTTGACGTGTTGTGCGTTGCTTTTCTGCTCAGCACGGTTGTAATGACTGGTTATCTAATTTACCATAGACTTCCCATAACTTTTTAAATATCGCGATCAATGATTACAAGTTTTAATTTCTTAACAGATGTCGCATTGTACTTTTTGTCCATTTATAATTACATATAATATTTACATGTAATGTTGTGGAAGCCCATAGGTTTCATGATTTCAGGTTTCTGTTCTTGTCTGCTAGGAGTGGAACCCAGCGTAGTCTTCTGCAGTTGTAGCTTATCCGAGATGCATTTCTGCTCACCACGGTTGGAAAGAGCAGTTATTCAGAATCCAAACTGTCCACGCTTCAGGCTCTTTCATACCTCATGTATATTGAACAGAATGTGTTGAGACTAAGTGTAACTCACTGATGATAACAGCAGACGAGACAGGATGAGATCAGACTCCTCACCGCCGCTGTCCTTGAGCTGTCTTACACTCGACAAGATACCAGCATGTGTGCCGCTGCACCGAGCAGAAAAGCCCATTGTTATGACTAGTGTACCACAAAGACTTGTCTGTGAATCGTGTCTGATGTGGTTCCTGAGTATCTGCTGTGTGTGTGTGTGTGTGTGTGCTGTGGTGTAAAGAATATCACTGCCTTCAGGCTTCTCTTTTTTACACTTAATGGTGTCAAGATTCTATTTGTATTAAAAGTGAAACGAGGTGATGTGATGGTATTTGCAGTAATGGATGCTGCGGTTTGTTTTGATAAACTGTTCTCTTTTTTGAAGTGTCTGAGTTTGAACATCGGACCTTTTTTGAAGTCATTTATTTGGTACGTAACGAACAAACCACTCAGAGGAGCGCTGTTATAGGAATATAATGCGTCCCGACGTGAAAAGGAGTTACTGATGCCTCCCGAAGTGTTTTACTCCTCTTACGCCACAGCAACGTGTCAAAGATTACAAGTCTGTAATTTATTAAAGAATGACGCTTGGCACTTTTTGTCCGTTTATAGTTATAACCATGTGCTGTTATGGCAAGTTATAGTCGTTCCCTCACCAGCATCTCTTTTATTTCCCCTCTCGCAGTCAATGAAAAGTCTTCAGGACAGATACAGAACGCTGACACTGGAGACTCCTTCCATAAATGTTAAAAAAAAAAAAAACATAAAATAAACTGCTCGTTATAGAAAGCTTCACCACGTCGTATCTGCCATACGAGTCCCTGTGAAGGAGCTGTTTCTACAGAAACTACTGTCTGAGCTGCTGTTAGACAATTAATCAACACCTTCTGCCCAATCAGATTTGAGAATCAAATCCAGCACTGTGCTGTTCCCTTAATCCCTTCACTTACACTAAAATAAAGGTGTAAAAGCTGATATTCACTGTAAGGTCCCTCTTGGAAAAAAAGGTTCAGATCTCATCAGCAACAGAATCAACACTGAATGCAGCATTTTGTTTCACACAGCAGGAAGTCCTTCAGTCGTTTAGTTTGTTCCTCTTGTGTTTGTTTACTCCGCGGGCCATCAGGGTGGGCTTTTTCTCGTTTGCGCTCATCTTTGTTACCTGCATCGGTCAGCTCATGGCTTTATGGGTGGCCTAGCAGGCGAAGTAGGAGCAAACAAAGCCTCAAAAAAAAGTTAAAAAATTTCCACTTAACTGTGCTTGATGAGGTCTTGTCTGGAAATCTTTAATCTTTAAAGAAAATCTGTAATTATCTGCTGTGTGTTTATTCCTAACACTCCCTTTCATGTCACCCGGGGCCATTATTGATTCTCACCCCGGCGTTTCTCGGACCGTCTGCTCTCTAACGAGCATCTGACTCAGTCATTACCGCCGTCCCTCCTTCCTCGGTCTCCAGTCTTCACCCTGTCTTCCCGCCCTGCCCTGAGGTCCACCCCAGGGGTCTCGCACCCTCCCGGGCCTCAGGGCTCAGCACCTTAACGGCGTTGACTTCTCCCCGAGCCGGCATGAAGCTCTGAATAGCCACCTGGGTGTCGGCTGAATAGGGGATGATTTAAGAGGATTTCTCCAGACGAAGAAGTGAAGAGCTTAAGATGCAGGCGCAAACACACGCGCACACACACACACACACACACACACACACACACACACACACACACACACACGTATATACCCTTGCTCGTTTTTTTAAATAAAGCACACTGAGTTTGTCTTGACCTCTTTAATTATCTTAACATAGTAATTGAAAGCATTGAAACTCCCACGTTCACCTCTGACCTCTTAACATTTGCACCTGCTTATATACGAACACTGGGAAGGAGGCCTTTGTTTGAGCAGCCGGAAGAGAAACCTGGTCAAATGTGGAGATTAGACGAGAGAAGATATAATTTTCTCTCCCTAATCCCACCATCAGAAGCTCTCTCTCTCTCTCTCTCATCCATGCCGTTTAGCAAACCCGTCTCTGACGATGTGTTTGAGCGCATTCCTCACATTCCTCCATTGTAAATGTGCACCCTCCTCCTCCTCCTCCTCCTCCTCCTCCTCTCGTGATCTCCAAATAAAACCTCTCTGTTTGCTCACTGCTTAATCTGGACAAGATTTGCTTTATTCCTTTCGCTAATCTTAGCAAGTGAACATCGTAGTGTCTATTCTTTCCCAGTGACAGAAAGGGAATGTAGTCCTGGATCTTTTTAAAGCAGGCCCTGCCGCGCGAGTCGGAGGTTAAACTGGGCGCGTGTTGCTAGGAAGCTGTGCTGAAGAGGCTAATGTGCAGAGGTTTTTAAAGTATCCGTGACTCCCGAGCTTCTCCTGCCAGAGTTACTCCATAAAGGAGGAAGTGCACGAGGAAAAAAAAAACAAAAAACAGTGCAGAGGATTTAAAAAAAATCATTGAATAAGATCAGAATTGCAGCGGTTCACATATAAGCACAAAACACGGCATGATATATATATATAGAATATATATTATATATTATATATATATATATTCTATATATAGAATCTTTCATAATAATGAGATTATATAATCTCTATAATCTTTTAGTTTATATAATTTAATATTATTTAAATATTTTATAGTGATATTTTATAATAAAAATCTATCTAGTTGTTTATTTAGTTATTTTTATTGGTTTATTTATTAAGTGCGAGCAATAATTAATTAGTTTTTAAAAATAATGAACGTACATTTCATATCTTTTTTCCAAGTAATTGTTTCCCAAAGACAATAAATCCTTTCAAAATGTATTTATGTACTTAATGATTTATTTGTTTGTTCATGTGTTGATTTTTTTGTTGTTCTTTTCCCCTTTTAACATTACCATTAACATTAACGAGGAGACTTTGCTTCGGTACCAAACTGGTGATTAGCTGATCCTCGCGAATTCTTGCCAGTTTTCGTTTCTCGGCTGGTGGGAGTGATGAGATCGCTGTGAGCAGTTAACGTGGACGACTTCAGGGAAGTGAGTGATTAATGCTGATGTTGGTTGGTCATGTAGACAGGCAGGCTTTAACACCGGAAGAGCTCTTAGTGCACGTTTGGCGTGTTGGGCCGGATGTATATAACTTGAGAATTACTCATTATTAAGTGCTTAGTCGTGTTTAGAGAAGGATCTTTAAAATGCAACCGAACACCGTATGCGTCAGTCTCATGGTCGGTTCCGTGGGAGTGAAGAGTCAAACAGATGTTCTGCATATCTCGCAGCTGGCTGACGGGCAGCTGGTGAAAACTTTTGCGCAGGGGGAAGAGAGGACAGTCATGCCCACACGTCAAGAAAGTCAAAGCTGCGATTGTTCAGTGCATGAAGGAGGAATGTGATGAGGTCATGGGAGGAAATTTAATTGGGCCGAAGCGTCCCTCTGGATTCTCACAGCGCCCCCTAATCCTGGCTTCTCCCTCTTCTTTCCTGTGTGTGTGTGTGTGTGTGTGTGTACGTACACGTGCATGCGTGCACTCGTAGGCTGTACTTGGGGCTTCGAAAGAGGAACGCTTGAAGAGGCCCAGGTTCTCATTTACCTCACTTCTTCAGAGAGCAGTGTGAAAGCCGGGAGGTCGTAGTAACCGAAACTGAAAAATAAATAAGATCATGCCACGAAACACAATGTTCACATCTGAGAGTAATTTCACATGAAGTGTCTTTCTCAGCTAAGACGAAGCACATGGACAGAGCTGAAGGGTTTGAAGCTTGCTTTCCTCTGTAGCTCACCTGTGCTGTGGATAGTGACGGAGCGCTGTGCTAGAGGATGAGCAGAACCTTACCTGGCTTTGGGCCCCTGAAGCGCAGACTCTTAGCTGAAGGCGCGATGAGGAGTGTTTTCTTACTTTAGATTTAACATCGTTTTCTCAGAAACTTCTGTCAGTGTTTCCAGGCTGGTTCAAATGTTCAAATGGGGGAAAAAAACCATTTGGATGCGTGAAACATCTTGACACGAAGCCAAGTTACTGCTACTACACGGAAATTAATTATTTTCCTATAACTGCACTTTTTTCATGTTTTATTCCTCTTATACTACAGCAATATTACAATATTATCACTTTGTGCTTTTATAGTAAAATTAAATGTTGTGGAACATCCATGAGACAAGTCAGTTCCTGTTATCACTTGCGCTGTAACAGCTGTAAACAGCTGTTCTGTCACTCTTTTCTTTTCTTTTCTTTTTTTTTTCTCTCTCCCTTGTAGTTAACAAAACACAGCTTGTCATTTACCGAGAAGCGTGAAAGCACAACGTTTTCGCAAGACTTTCCCGTAGTGGAAGCTTTCCTGACTTTGTCAAAACGCCGACACTGGAGACTCCTTCCAAAAATGTTATACAAGCAGCTACCCTCAGAAAGCTTCACCATATCAATAACAATGATGCGATTTTCTTGATTAGTTTATTATCAGGCTTAGATTACACGGAGCGCCCGCTGTACAAGTCCCTGTGTACGAGCTGTTACTATAGAAACCGTAACGTATTAGTTATGGAGCTATCGTGTGTGTGAGATTGGAGAACTCAGTAGTGCTGTGGTATAAGGTCAAGTAGAGAATGAGGCATAAACATCTATGTTTTAGCCATAACATCTGCGATGTTTGACCCTTGATGTCGCAGAGCTTTGGCTTTCTCTGTCAAAGCAGCAGTAAGAACAATGTACTGTTTGGTCTGGCGTTTATGCTGTTAGCATGGAGCCGTCTCGTCCACCATCATACGCTAGGGTTTTTGTGGTAAAACTTCTTTTTTCCCTCCTCCTTCCAGTAAACATTGTGGATTGTGAGTTGTAGCTAGCAGAGAGGCCCTGTGTGTTTGGTCTGTTCTGCTGGTCTGTTTGTCGGTTGTATCGCCTTTGAAGGTCTCTGGCATGATTCAGAAGTGAACTGAAAAGGCGTGAACTCTCTTGTCACGTCTGTGTGTCCATGTTCAAAGGAATTTCTCAAATTAAAATGGCGGGACTGACCTTTAAACTTGTGAATGAGTTGAAAACGCTAATGGGATAAGCGCTGTTTTCAGTGGATCTTAGGGCTGGCCATGGACTAAAGCAGAAGCTGGGATGACTATCGTTTAACAACAGTCTTTGTTTAATTCGATTCATTTCCTGTGTCTGAGCTAGCGTTACGTACCGCACGCAAACCAGCAAAACTAGCGTGTCATCTGATCAGGCTTTCCACTTGTTAGCACCTTCTTTTGAGCGATGATTGGTGGACGCTTTGTGAGGACAAGCTCTCCATTTTATAAACGAGTCTTTTGTCACTTGAGCAAATGAATGAATGTTTCTGGAACATTCGCGGCCCCTTTGACCGCTAAACTACCATGTAGCATGCAAGAGTTCTCTGAGGCTCTTATTGTATTGTATATGATTTTGCTCAGACACTGTAGCCGAATATTTAAGGAGGAGCAGTGCGATTGCGAGCTCTGGCAATGCCAAGCAGAAAAGCACAAGGACACACAGCTTCTGTTTCATGAGCTCTTGGGTTTGAATGTGTGTTAAACTTTGCACATCTGCGCTGGTTGAGTAATCACTAGTGTGGAAAAATGTGCATTTGTGGAAAGCAAAGCCAGTTTTGAAGATCTGTGGTCTTTATAAACCGAGGAGCTCTCGTAGCTTTCTGCTCTTGCTTCCTAACTAAACAGACCATTTATGATAAATGGGGTTCCAAATACTCAGCATGTGCTGTTTGTGTTATTTGTTCACCAAATGGCCTTTTTAAACATTAATCCAGACATCCATGACAGGACTTATAAACACCCAGAGTACTTGGATTGTCATGAATGAAGGACACTTTGATCTAACATAATAGTTTCATTCTTATAGCTGTTTGGGTTTTTGTTTAATCGTAGCACAGCTTTGCCGCTTCACAGCTCCGGGGTTCCTGAAGTCGGGTCAGTATCTTTCTGTGCATCTTCTCCCCAAGTCTGCATGGATTTCCTCCAGGTTCTCCGGATTCCTCTGACTTAGTGGTTAGATAAATTGCTTGTAGGGTTGAATGTGAGTGTGTGCACGTTGCCTTGCGACGGACATTTGTGAGTGAATCAAATGTGTTTAATCCAAGCCTCACTAACTCACCATCGAGTAGCCTAATATAAATTAATATAAATATAAAATATTAATATAAGTGTTCTGTTGGTAGCAAGTTCAGAAATAGAAAGATGTACAGCTCTAATAAATACTTTATAATAAAATCTGTACTGAGGTGAATTTATCTTCCTGTAAAAGGAGCTCCTGGCTGCTTGCATAGATTAACCTAACATCACTAGCTAGCCGTCGGGAGTAACAGGATTTCGTAAAGACTCTTAAGAAGTAAAACATTATATTTTTTTAAAATAATAATAGTCTCTTTGCTGCTTTTCAGTCGGTACTAACAGATGGTTTATCAAAAATACGTAGACAGAATGTAATAAAGCCAAACACTATTCAACCCGAAAAGGTTCTGGTTGAAAATCCGAACAGGACCCTGCTGAGATAACGACTTTTCAGCAGTTTCTGTTTCTCGCTGGTGGGTTTGAGAGCTCTGGTGCTTTCACAGGCATGTCCTAGATCAGTTGGGTTGAGAAGCCTGTATTGATGTTCACAGTATAAGCCTCAGCACGCTGCTGTAACATTTTCCCGTGTTCTTTAATGAGCAGTTAAGCTCCACTAAAACCACACAGTGGGGCTTTTTAGAAAGACATGGCTGACTTCTAGACATAGAGGTGTTGCACAGTTTTCTCTGGTCCACCTGCTGTGGTCCAACTGCTTTGGATTTTGCTTTAAACAGTGTTTTTTTGCTATTTCGCCTCACTTTAAACCAAACAACAGGCGGTATTCAGTTTTTTATCTTCTCGCTCCTCTTCTATAATCACCGTCTCTTGTAGTCACTTGTCATCCGCTTTCTTTTGATCGTCAGTATACCCCGCTTCCCCCCTTTTCCCCCGGCTGGCGTCACTCTGCTCTGTAGAAGCACATTCCACCAGGGAACCAGAGACATAGCACAACCCCCTCCTCCGTCTCTGACCTTATAGACACAGAGCAAGTCATACAGTCGGGAGCGCAGGACGTTGTAGCGTGAAGCCACGGTTTGCCCCAAAGGCTTCATGTGAAGCTCCGTGAACTCTCTCATACTGTATGTTTTTATTTTCCAAAAGTTAACAGGAACAGAACGTCTGCTAAAGCAACGCATTGCTTAGAAAAGCACAAACCGCGTCACGTTAATCACGTCCGAAAGTTGCTACGGAAACGGATGCTTCGTTTGCTTCCATTCAAGTATTATCTTCTGTAGTCGCTTTTTATTTATTCGCAATCGTTTGTACCACACGGTTCTTGACATCTGATTGCTCAAGCAGTTATTACATTTGCTTTTGTAACAGCAGCTCTGACGGTATTTCCAGCCGTTATTGAAATGATGGCATTATAATAATTCGCCTGTTCTGACGTTGTCGTTTCTATAGCAACAGCTCATTCACAGGGACTTGTCTGGCTACATTAAATAAACAGATTAAAAAAATTTAGTTTAACAAGACACGTAAATGTTGATATGGTCTTTAAGGAGACATTTATGTAGCATTAATGGAAGGAGTCTCCGGTTTCAGTACTTTAGAACAGCTACAAGCTGCAAGCTATTAGTTTGTCTTATTAACTCTGAGAGAGAGAGAGAGAGAGAGAGAGAGAGAGAGAGAGAGAGAGAGAGAGACGAGAGGCGGGTGAGGGACGACTGTTTATAGCTGCTCTAACGTAAGTGATACGGACGTTCCACAACATTAAACGTAACAAAAAACGGTTAAAAAAAACCCATGTTGTTTGTTGATAAATTAATTTTGAATTGTAATCGTTGGCAAATGACTGCTGTATGAGAGAAATAAAACACTTCAGCACGTGCTGTTATAAGAAAATATTAATATAATAGCAATTGTTTTCCTCCACGCCACATTTCGTTTTGTCGAAGCGTGCAGGTTTTTAAATACATGTTTAAGAGTGTAATGATTTTTAGCTGCATGCTTATTCCTCTCTCCTGGGGTCCGGGGCAGTAGAACATCTCCCTCAGGCTGCGTCCCGGGTCCGAGGAGCACCTATCGCTGCTTCCCGTGCAGCTGCGTGGAGAACGGCACGGCTTTATTTATTTTCGTTCTGGTCTTGCTGAATTTCCAGCAGCTGTTCTAAAGGAAGTGATGCGTAGCTCTCAGGATATGCGGCGTTTTCCGGTGCATTACGGACTGTCAACGGTCAAGCGTGAACGTAAACGTTTCTCAACACACGCTTTTAAACATCATTTCCCATCACGCCGTTGAAAGGACGAAACTATTTGGCGGGATGTTTTAATTAAATTTGAGCCTAATGCAGTTTGCGAATGCATTTGAGTTGTAGAGAACTTTGTGACGTGCCTACGTGCTCTCTGAACGGAACACGCAAATAAACCCGCACCTGTCAGTAAGGTGTTGGAGTGAGCGGGACAAGAGCGGGACGCTAGCACAGCCATTTGTGTCTCCGCAGGTCGTGACCCTGGCCTCGGCCATGCCTCTGAACTCCAGAAATGCTCCACCGAGCAGCTAGTCAGAGTGCAGAAGTGCTCTTTGTGCGTAGCTTGTGTGCATTTTTACCGCCATGCTGCTCAGATGAAGGGCTTTTGTGTGTTTGCTGAGCTCTGAGCTCATTCACAGGGAGTTGTATATTGGGCGCTAAACATTTCTGTTATTTAACAAGGAAAAATGTTTGATTGTGGATATGGTGAAGTTTTCTGTTAGCAGATGTTTAATTAATATTTGTGGAAGGAGTCTCCAGTGTCAGCACTTTTCTAAAAGTCAGTGAATTTTCGCTTTGGGGTTTCTCAGTAACTGCTTTTTTTTTATTTTTTTTTTTTATAAATCTTATTAACTTCAAGAGACAAAAATAGAGACATGATGAAGAAAAATAAGCCATTTAAAGGTAAGAAGCGCTGGTTCGTTAGCTTCTGATGGTGTGAGCGGCCATGTTGATTTGACGTTAAACGGGGAAGGAACTCAGGGACGGTTGAGAAGAATACCCCAAGGTGACGAGCAGGAATTTTGAGTTATGGGGCGTTTTCTTCTGCGTTTGGAGGTTGGGAATGGCAAGCTGCGACCTCGAGTCGAATACAAGTGCAGGGTTTGGAAACCAGTGAAACCATGGCAACTAGTGGGAAATCAAAAAAGTGCAGTTAGTGTATTGTAATGCTGATGGTTCCTCTTCAGGCCAGTCGTCTGTAATAAACTGCTCGGAGGGTCATTTGGGTGGAGGCTGTGCTGAAGGCTGTGAGAAGTACATAGCTGTCCCGCTGCCAGCTATTTGTATAGAGTGGAATTTAAAGTCCTCATTAGAAACGTGAGAACGCGTGGATTAGTTCCTGCATTGTTGGAACTTCGCTCTCGCTGGTGTGAGCATCTCACCTGGCTCTCTTGAGCGCTTTGACCAGTTTCTTTCCCAAACGCATTCTAGTCATTTTCTGCTTTATCTGTAAAGTGTTATTTGAGCTTTCTTTACATCACTGAACCTGTTCATGTGTTTTTCAATAGCCTCGGTTCGTCCGCTTCATTCATGGTGTGGTGCTAACAAAAAGCCCCACGTCCTGCTGTTAAAATATCCTCTCACTCGAGCTGAACTTTGTCCTCGGCAGGTCGGCGTGTGTGCCTGAAAGTCAGCAAGGTTATTGTCCCGGTTTCCTTCACAACACAATGAAGGACGCCTCCGATAACGGTCGATTTCGGCCTCCACAGACTTCCTCGTCTGTCATTTAGCTGCGGTTTTTTGTTTGGTCTTTAGATCCGCATAGTTCAGCCTGTTTGCTCAACACATCATTGGTTCTCCCTGCTAGCTTTTGCAGATTTGTTTGGAGAGCAGATTCTTTGCTAGAGCAAACACTGCTCACGCCGTCACCCCCTGTGGCCCCGCTGAAAGATGGTGTCATTTCCTTCACGCAAAATAAATGACATCTCTCCATAAGGGTGTTGTTCGCTTGCAGTGTATGGATGTATGTTCATCCTCTCGAACATGCCTAGCCTGCTCAGGCTTGCTGAATACGTCCCTACACGCTCGGTGGTATTGCTGGAGGACCCGGCAAGCTGCTTAATGTCAGAACTGAAAGGCCTTCTTGAAAAATCCTCTGAAAGAATAGTGTGTTAGAAGAAGAAAAGACGTTTTTGTACAAGCTCGGCTCTTCAGGACGGCGCTCTGACACTTATTATGTGGTAGAGGTCTAGTACGTTGTAACGCGTTTTACTTGACTCCACTTTTACCGTGAAAACACGAAGACTGCGTCAGGAATGGATCAGTGTCCAATATTCATTTTTGTTCTTTCTTGATCAGACGTAACAGATTAAAACCGAGTTTAAAAACTCTTTAACAGTGCGTATCGATCGATATGTGATATTCTACTACGTTTTTCAAGACAAAGCAAAAAAATAACAAGGAGAAAAATATCATATCGCGATAACTGAAGACATTCTTCGATTCTTCGAAATGCGTCACGACTCGCTAACAAACATAACTGTGGAAAACTTTTTATTCATTTTATTCATTTTATAATGATTTTTATAAAAATGTCTGTTTTTAACTTTGAAAAGAATGAGAAATGCATGAGAAACTTTTGTTAAAAAAAAAAAAAAATTATAATTTAAAGATGTGAACAAAACGTCAACATCAGATCAGCCAATGAGATTTGATAATTGGTATTTGTTTTCTATATTTTTAAATTAAAAAAATATAAGAAAAGAAAAATATAATATAAAAATGATGAAAAATATAAGAATAATGAAATTATACTGTCATATCGCACGGTGCGAGTTTGTAGTTACAGTAAAACACAGCGCATCATTTCTTTAAAACTGTCTAATCACTAACACAATGTGCTCAGGCTTCGGCCGCATCATAAATATTGAATAATAATAAAAATAGTAGCAGGAGTGTTTTTGCTCTCGTTAACTCTCATGCATGCGGGGACGAGCGGCCGAATACGAAGCTCACAGGCCAGAAAAAAGGTCACGCTGGTTTCCATGAGAGCGCATTAGCTGCTTGTACGGTGCCTTCGTTCATTCATCACTAACTGCTTTATCGCGGTCAGAGTCACGGCGGATTACAAACACTTCTTTGTTTGCGTTTTGACAACCGAGTTCACCATTAAAAACAATCAGGTGCAGGTGCGAACAATAATAACCGCAGCGGGATTGGTCAGGAGTGTCCGTGAGAGCGGCTGGGATTGTCGGGAATTCCTGCGGGAGCGGGCGGGAGCGGGATTAATGTTCCTTTTGGAGGAACGCTCTGTTCTGTACTGAATTTGAGAACCTGTTGTCCGAAGTGTTACATTTCCTTCCTTGCTGCTGTACATGTGAACACTCCATCCTGCATCATATTTATAACCTTTTATAACATGTTTTTTGGTTGTCTTGGTCCAAGCTGCCGTGATGGCGTATTAACTGAACGTATCAAGTACATTTCTATTACATTATTTATAACGTATTCATAACGTAACATATTACACTGCAGTTCCTGATGTCTACGTTTTTGACTTTTTTGTTTTTCTGTTTTTCAGGAAAGGCCTTCGACATCACCTACCTGCGTCTGAAGTTCCACACCAGCCGCCCAGAGAGCTTCGTCATCTACAAGCGCACGCGCGAGGACGGCCCGTGGATCCCGTACCAGTACTACAGCGGCTCGTGCGAGAAAACCTACGGCAAGGTGAACCGAGGTTTCATCCGCACCGGCGAGGACGAGCAGCAGGCGCTCTGCACGGACGAGTTCAGCGACATCTCGCCGCTCACCGCAGGAAACGTGGCCTTCTCGACACTCGAGGGACGCCCCAGCGCATACAACTTCGACAACAGCCCGGTGCTTCAGGTAGTCACGCCGCCCGGGCTTCATTAATCCAGCTAGCATTAGCAGTTAGTCTTGCTTACTTTGTACGTGTCTAGCTCTGACTGACTTAAGAATTTTAGGCATAATAATAACAGTAGTCATTTTTGGCAACACACACACACACACACACACACACACACACACGCACTCACTCAGCAGCAGTGTGTGTTTTTCCAGCTCCGAGTTTCCCACAGGAAACTGTTATTGCTAGGCAGACTGCAGAACATCGACCTGTTGTAGCATGAGAGAGCTTTCATGTCCGGGTTTTATGAGTGTAAAGGTTTCTAGGGTTGCGTTTATTTTGAAGCAGCAAATTAGAAATGCGTGCGCACCACGGTGCACTTGTTTTTGTAATGCAAATGCTTAGAAAAAAGAAAAAAAATTCCCTTCTCCAAATTTTTAGGCCAGTTTCAGGGTTTTTTGGTGCAATTTTTTTTTAGATTTAAGTAGTTGAGGTAGAGCCTCTGCTGAAACCTGGCAACCCTAATGTTTAACTAGTAATTACAGCCATTATCCTTGATAATCTGGGGTCACTCTTGAAGCAGGGCTAACTCTCTTTTGTTGAACCTTGTTGCCTTGGTAGTTGGAGAGTATTCTCACACACACACACACACACACACACACACACACACACACACACATTCCCTCAGTCTATTTAAATGGGTGACGGAGGTGAGAACAGTGAGTCAGCTAGTCGTCTGGTTGTGAAAGCGTCTGATGTTTGGGGCGGGCGGGATGTGGTGAGGGTGTAGAACTGAGCGTGGACTGGCGATAAGAGAAGCTCCCTGTGTGTGTGTGTGTGTGTGTGTGTGTGTGTGGGAGATCTACACGTCTCCTGCTCGCTGGTCACTGCCAGGAGTTGCAGCGGGTTGCCAGGTGACGCCTCCAGCTTTCCCACCCTGGCTCTGATTGCACTTGGCAGCATGTGGTCACATCTGGAAAGTGTTTGTACGTCTGCTCGTCATTTGTACGTCCAGTGTGAGCCAGATGTGCTTGTGAAACATGTGCACTCTGTTGCGAACTATGCGTGACTAAAGCGTGAGACTTGGGGAAATCGTTTGGCTATTGACTTGATGTTATCGAAAATTTACGAGACTTTTGCCATGCTGAATTAAATACACATGGAGTTATTGCTCAAGTTAGAAAATGTTTAAAAGCGACAGTTTGCTATTATCTTTTGCTCCCATGTTTGTTGTTGTTGCAGTTGTCAGTTATTAGATTTTTGTCGTCACTCATTAATGTCGAGTGATGAATCGACTGCTTGCTTTTCATCTCTCTCCACCTTGGAGTCTTTTTCTCATCAGTAGATTTTGTGTAGAGCTGCTAAACTGAGCCGAAGGACAGAGCTGTAGTGCTGCGGAAATGGATCTTTGGACCGGCGAACAAGAGAAATAAACTGCATGTGACCAGCAAAATATATAAATAACTCATTTAAAATATTTATCTAGTAATTTATTGAGCGCTGGTTCAGTGTCGTGTGTGTTCGGTGTGTTTTATTATTTTGATACGCAGTTGGTAAATGTTTGGGCCCTCGAAGCATGAAGCAAAAGAATCAAATTTGATTCTGATTCTGACTCGCAAAACGGACTCATGGGTGTTGAACCTCGCCCCATCACGAGACACCTCCACTTCCTTGTTCCATGCTATTGCTAAGTTATTAAAGCCATGTTATTTAACCGCTCTCTCTGTATTAGCAGAAATGGCAGAAATGGCCGTGAGTAATCACAGGGCTTTGAGTAGTATGTGATGTAACACTAAAGCTAGTATACTGTGTATACAGTGAAGTTACTCTGAAAATACCCTAATAACGTTGGTTCTGAAAATGGACCTGACCCCGACCTCCAACCCGTCACTTTGGCTTTCAGTTTTTCCCCCCTCTTCCCATGGACATGGTGAAGGTTAATAAGTGGGATGTTGAATGTGCTCCATATGCCGGAGCTGGAAGTCGGCCATTTGTGGATTTGACGCAGGCTGCGAGTCTGAAGGAGTCGTGTATATCAGATCCGAAGCATCTGAACCGGACGCTCGGGGACCGCAGCGAGGAAGGGGGAGGAGGGCTGGTATTTGGGGGCGCTGCCTCGGACGTGTCTTTATCTGTAGCAGAGCTATTTTCTGTCTCAGTTTTAAGGAGCTTTAACCATTTATTTATGACGCATTAACTTAATGTGCAGACATTGTCTGGCTTATTTATACTAAACTACACACCTGCATTACTTTTGTGGTTAGCTATTGTGCTGAGCTTACTACTAATCATTAGATGTGCTAGTGGGTCAAACCGTGTGTGTGTGTGTGTGTGTGTGTGTGTGCGAGACCTTGGCGGCCTGCCTGAGCAGGAACATGCACTGAATCACAGCTGTGTGCTATGGATAAGGTGTCAGAAAGGCTTGAGGGCTTTATGCTGCTCTTTGCCAGCTGGGCTTTACACATTACAGATAGTTTCTCATGCTTAGAGTCGTGAGAGATTTTCTAGGAATTTTTTTTGCATCTGAAAGCATGCAGGACTTATTGTAAAATCAGATCCTGTGAGAAGTGTTCTTGCAGCACTGATATGGCTTTCACTCACTGCTAAATCATATGATCAAATCCAACGTTAATCCATAATCCAGCGTAAACAGAGATCAATAAAATCTGTGACTGCTTAGTACTAAGTAGGTTACTCGTTTTGCTTTCTGTATCAATTTCAAAGTATTTATCCGGTTCTGTATCAAAGTATTTATCCAGTTCTGTATCAAAGTATTTATCCAGTTCTGTTCTCATTTAAACTGCATTATTTTCCACATGGCCTAAAGCCAGATGTTGGATGTATAGGGAGTACAGCGTTTTCTTTCTCTCCACTATCACCGTATGATATTCTTTCCATTCCTGCCTTGCCTCGATCCATTCCATGTGAAATAAAATGTTTTATCTGTCTGTATCTTCAGTTTATTCTCGTCGTGTGACTCACTGCATGCACACGGGAGATTAAGAAACTGTACTTTGCTTTGTCTGTGAAAGCGTCTTGCTTAAGCGCTCTGTGTGTTTGCAGGACTGGGTGACTGCGACAGACATCAGAGTGACCCTGAACAGGCTGAACACGTTCGGCGATGAAGTGTTCAACGACCCCAAGGTCCTCAAGTCGTACTACTACGCCATCTCCGACTTTGCTGTGGGAGGAAGGTGAGAGCTTTGTAGTCAAAACCAGTGGTTTCACTGCACAGGTTGTTCCTGATACGGGTTTTATTTTACTTTAATTTTTTAAAACTCCTGTTCTGTCTGGTGCGTCTCTCACACTAAGCACATGGTCGTTCTGATCAAGCCAAATCTAGGAAGTAGTCTAAACACAGAAATTCATTAAACTCTCAAGACTCAAATCCAAAAACAGATTTGACAAAAATGAGCCCAAGCGCTTTTCATCCAAGTTTGAACAAGTCCAAGAGCGACGATGTAAACCCCGAGCTGAAGTATGGAGCACACTGCCAACCTGTGGACGCGAGCACGAGTTCCTGAAGACATGACTCCTTAATCACGTCCAGTTTTTGTTGTACGACTCAGTAAGAGACTGGAATGAGCTGTTAAAAAAAAAAACATTTCTGTAAGGGCAGGGATCAGGCTAGTGTTGAGAGTGTGTTAAGCAACTCCCTCTCCGCTCTTTTCACCTCAGTCTGTTTGAAACGTTGATCAGATTTCCATTACACAGCCTGCATTCCTGACATTCCTGCACGGGAGTGAGGGATTACAAGGCGGAGGGAGCAGAAAGGGGCGGGCCGGCCCTGTATCTGTGTAATAGCCAGAGGTGTTGATTAATCTTGCAGGTCCACAGCAATCCAATCCCAGCAAGTAACGATGCACAGAGGGCTTCCTCATGGTGTTAGGGTTTGAAGATTTAACAGAAGATTTAACAGCCAAATCTAAAAATATCAGTTTCAACTTTTAAACAAACTCAAGCCGGGGTGAAATTAAAAAGAGAATTTTATTACCAGATCTTTGCACTTAACTTTCTTTGCATATCCTTGTATACGTTTTATTTCAAATTCCACATATATAATATAGGACTACTGTAATCATTTATTTAAATAATTTATTATGTCAGTAACAAAACGTGTGTAATGTAAGTGACTAAAAACCAAAGGGAAATTCGTTGCGTTAATGTTCCAGTCTAGTGGGAAGTGTTGTGTTGTTATAGGAGAATAATCCGTGGTGTGATGCGGCCCGACGCGAAGCAGCCTGGTTTGTACTTGACGCGTGATTTTGCGTGCCGCAGCAGCCATTGTTCACACACACGTTCGCTGCGTATCATATGTACGTCCAGAAGATCACTAGAGGGCAGGTCAAAGCCAGAACATCGCTGTCCATCAGGTTTCCATCCAATTTGAAGTGTAAAATGTTTAGCGATTTTATCCGTAGTGATGTTAATCACACTGACGAGCTCCGTGAAAACTTTACGCTGTCGTCATGATCGCTGTCATGAGCTCCGTCTCAAATCCAAAAACTCTGACCTTACATTCAAAAGTAGTTACTAAGCTGGAAAGTCCAGAAGGCTGGTACGCTAAACATAACAGCAAAACCGTTTAGTGCTGCTACTTAATAATGGTCTTGAATAGTACATAAGCCTGCGATTTGGAGACAGAATGCTAGTTAGATGGCAGGGGAAATTTGTCCATTTTTATTTTATAAAATAGCACTTATTAATTTAAATACAGCTTCTCTGGATGTGACTTCCAGTAACATTTCGATATCTCAGCACACAGAAGCTAATATTTTTTTTATTTAATATTAATTTGTAAAATAATCGAGTGAAACAAAAGCGGAGATTTGTCACTTTCTCTCATGACACCATTTGTACATCAAGGACGTGTGGGGGTCGTGTCCCCTGATTTGGTAGCTGGTAATAGATGCATTTTTTTAATCAGTATTTGGAAAAAATTCAGCAGTGAGGTAACTGTGTGATCAGTCGCCATGACTAACCGTGATAACCTAACAACATGAGTGACACAGAACCCTGAGAGCAACTATTTTAAGTAGGAGAAAAAAACTTTCTTTCCAGAGAAGTTCACAGGGCATCTGGTTGCCAGTAGAGCTGTGCATCGGGAACGGGACGGAAAAGCTGCGTGAGTGAGTAGGAGGTTTCAGGAAGCGGTCGGATGTAAGGCTCAAAGAAAGGCGCATGAAGGTGTGCGGATCCTTAGTAACTGCCTGGGCAGGTTTGTGGTGGTTTAAGTTACGCTACTAGTTTGTTTATATTTTGGGAATCTAAAATATATAATCTAAAAAGTATCGCCGGCTGGTACAACCAAAAATAATAACCCTGGGGAGTTTAAAACACTCCTACACATGACTCGAGTGATGTAGCTGAGGCTGAGGAACTGCCAGAGCCAGAGCCACGCACCATGCTGACATCGCTTGGGTTCCAACTCTGTGTTTTTTTTCCCCCAGTGCCAGAGTTTTTTTGAGTGTTTCTCGAGACATATTTAACTAAAATAACTAAATATTAATTTAACTAAAACTCTGGTTTAGGCCACACCCACCTCTGGTCTAAATCCGAATACAGATCCGGATATTTGGAGCACTAAACAAATACAGATAATGGAATTGCATTACACCACCGCTTTCTTGATTCTTCACCAACTTTAATTATAACACACACCACAATTCGGAGTGCTTTGACAGTGGAACATGACCTACACATTTTTTCTGTTCCATCCTCCACATTTTCCACAAGCCTTTGCCAAGAAACACCTGAGACAATAGCCGAGAGGTGACTAGCCGCACAAGTCCTCTCTTGTTCGGCGGAGCCCCTCGTCAGAGTGTCTGCAGGAGAATGTTCCTGCTGCCTCGTGCTTGAGCAGCGGCCAGGAGCACAAATGAAGCATTGTGCCACGGCTAAATGACTACCGAAGAGTCGAAAATTTGATTTGGTACTCTGACAGCGTTCACAGCAGGGTGACAGGAAGGACCTGCTTTTGTTATCCTCTCTGGAGGTTCCTTTTAGTGTTTAAGTAGATAAGTATGTACTACACATGCCAGAAAGATTGCATGCAGTGTTCAGTTACTGTTTTTAGCATGAAGCTTTGGAAGAAAGTGCTTTTTTTTTTTTTTTTTGCTTTTGCTTTCGGCAGCATACAAACTAGAAAAAAAATCTTATTCAGCGAGTGGAATTAGTTCAGACAGCCCTGCCTGAAACTGTTTAAAGTGGGCCTGTTAGTGCAGAGCTCTTTATTCGTGCACCGAGGGGGAAAAAATAGAAGGCAATATGCTGTTCTCGGTGAGTGATTCAAAGGTCAGTCTTATAAAGACAAGTCATTAGGCACTACAAAGCCGTGGTGACATAGTGATAGGCCCCGTAAACAGTACGACGTGTTCGCTGTTTGAACAGTTCACTGTTTCATGACATTCGTCTTTCCGCTCTCGTCTCACCGCCTTGCGTCTGTATTAAACCCAAAACACAGACAGGATGTGTGCTCACGCTGCGAGCGGGCTTTATCGTGGCGCTAGAGAATATGGTATAGAACGATTGTGTGTATGACCACCTGCTCTTCTCGCCTCTTCAGGTGCAAATGTAACGGCCACGCCAGCGAGTGTGTGAAGAACGAGTACAGCAGGCTGGTGTGTAACTGCAAGCACAACACCGAGGGTGATGACTGCAACGTGTGCAAGCCCTTCTACAACGACCGGCCGTGGAAAAGAGCCACCACTGACAACGCCAACGAGTGTCTGCGTGAGTGTGAACTCGTATATGACGCTTTCTACGCGGGACGGTGCAGTCGGCACGGCGCTGACGGACCCGAACCCACAGCTGTCCTGACTTTTCTCAATACACAGTGCTACTGTGAAAGGAGGAGGGGTTTCTCAAGTGGAAGCGAGTGATAGGCACAAGACGTAAAATCCTTCTACATCATAGTGATGACATTATAGTGGCTTTATAGTGACAGCATTATAGTGAGGTTATAGTGGCAATGTAGTGGCTTTTAGTGGTTAATTTATAGTGCCATAGTGGTGACGTAGTGAAATCATTGTAGCGACATTATAGTAGCTTTATAGTGGTGTTACGGTGATGTTATGGGGCGTTATAGTGATATTACAGTGATGTTATAGGGGCGTTATAGTGATATTACAGTGATGTTATAGGGGCGCTATAGTGATATATTGCCATTATAGTGGCACTGTAGTGACTTTTAGTGACATTTTACTAACATAGTGGTGTCATAGTGGCATTATAGCTGCATACTGATATAGTAGTGGTGTTACTGTGTTGTTGTGGTGCCGTTATAGTGGAATCATAGTGGCATTATACTGGTGTTATAGAGATTTTATAGGGGCAGCATTAAGAGTGGCCTTATAGTGAAGACATAGAGGCATTAATGCCACTTTAACACCACCACGATGTCATGTGTTACAGTGGCATTATGGCGACAATGTAGTGACGTTATAGTGATATTGTAGTGGTGTTATAGCAATGATATACTGATGTTATAGTGATGACATAGTGACAAGCTGGCATCGTAGTGATGTTATAGTGCCATTATGGTGGCCTTATAGCGCAGTGGAAACTGATCATTTATTCTGCTTCTGTCCAGTAAATTTCCCACTTTTTCTCCCCCAAAATCCTCTGCAGTCAAGAACTGAGGAGGAAATGGACAGTTAATGCTTCTCGCTCTCTCTCTCTCTCTCTCTCTCTCTCCCCCTCTCTCTCTCTCTTTTTTTTTTTTGGGTTGGTTGAGAAATGCATGACTAATGCGCTCACGTGAGCATGGAGTGTCCCGGAGCACAGCGCTCCCACACCCTGTCTCTCCTCTCCTGTTTCACTGTCCCTCCCTCAGAGCAAGGCTGCTGATCTCCCAGCAGCTCCTCCTCATTTCACACCACTGCGTTCATCAGGATGTGCAAACACATCCCTGATCCTGAAGCAGTGCTCTCACCCTGTGACACAAATGACCCTCTTCTGCACACACACACACACACACACACACACACAAGGCACTAATGCTTGCTTGTTTCGTGGACGGTCCACAACATTAAATGTGACATTTCACTTTGTTCGTTGCCTGACACTTGGCAGTATTTTTTGAAAAAGGGGTGTAAGAGGATGAAATGAAGGTAACCTCAGAGATGTCAGGAATCTTTATTTCTTCTGTGTAAACTGTACAAAATGTGAATGTGTGTTTCAGCATGCAACTGCAATGGCAAGAGCAGCGAATGTCACTTCGACCCGGCTCTGTACCGTGCCACGGGTCACGGAGGTCACTGCCGCAACTGCGCCGACAACACGGACGGCCCCAACTGCGAGCGCTGCCTGGACAACTACTACAGAGCGGGTCCAAACCAGCGCTGCCTGCCCTGCAGCTGTAACCCTGTTGGTGAGTGACGAAGCAAGATCATGTGTGTGTGTGTGTGGGAGAGAGAGAATGTGTGTGTGTGTGTGTGTGTGTTACAAATCAAAAACTGATCTGTATTTGTTTTCTTCTCCTCTCCAGGCTCTCTGAGCACGCAGTGCGACAGCACGGGTCGCTGTAGCTGCAAACCGGGTGTTATGGGAGATAAGTGTGACCGCTGCCAGCCCGGGTACCACTCCCTGACCGAGGCGGGCTGCAGGTACACTCCAAACTTTAAAATGCTCCACATAATTACAGACAATATGACGAGATCTTCATTAAGTAAAAGTCTTCACCTGATGTGTTAATAGTAGTGTTATAGTGTAGTGTAGCAAAATATTCACACCACACACACACACACACACACACACACACACACACACACACACATACACACGTGCCCTTCTCCTCCACACACACTAAAGTCGAGCAGAACTTAACCTCATGTAAAGCCTGTACCTGATGACCCTCATAACCTTCAGGGCCGCTTCTGAACTGCTGCAAATCATGTCGAGCAAATCGGCAAACTCGAGTTTGTAAAACACGACATTATAGTTCTGTTAGACATGATGTGTATTTTGTCGTATAAATGGTATGGAGTTAAAGACGCATTAGGCAAGAGCTGTCAAAATGTGTCAATATTAGGTCTCGAACGGTTAAACAGGAAGCGCTGAATAAGATTTGAATAATTATTTATTTTTACTCCTTGAGTCCGTCCTCCATTCCTGCTGATTTTATAGCACAGACGATCATGTAAACACAACGAGAAACGAGCAGTCCGGACCCGAGCTCAGCCACACGATGAACTTGTGCTCAGGCGAAGGCTTAAACCGTTATTTTTTTTTATGTTCTACGTACTGTAGTTTCCACATTTTTTTTTGTGTAAGTCAGAAATAAAAAAAAAAAACTTTTCGTATTGCAGCTTTAAATGCTAAGCCTCATGTACATGATTGAACTCATTCTAATTAGTTCTAATTCTAATGTTTCTTTTCTCCATCTCTGTTTTTTGTTTTTTTTTCTTCCTGGAAAATGATATTTGCAGATCCATTTAGTCAGTGGCTGTAGATTCTTGCGTGGTAACATGTCTTTCGTTCTGCCCCTCCGCAGCCCCTGCTCCTGCAGCCCTGCCGGAAGCACACAGGAGTGCGATGTCAATACAGGACGCTGCCAGTGCAAGGAAAACGTGGACGGCTTCGGCTGCGACAGGTCAGCACTCATTAGCACACGCTCAGATCGCTCTCTCTCTCCCTCTCTCTCTCTCTCTCTCTCTCTCTCTCTCTCTCTCCGTGCAGACTGGGACATGCCGCAGTGCTGACGCATGCCGTGGAGAAAAAGAGCCGCCAGCTCACATTGTTCTCAAATTAGATACCAGCGCTTGTGTCCCAGAATGAACATGTCATCAACGTGTTATAAAGATTCCCAGCAAAGTCGGCTTTAAACAGGTCTCCGAGGAAACATGGTTTTAATCAGCTGCTGGTTATTAAAAGCTTTTTGAGGTTTACTTTATTTTTTTTAAAACATGGAAAGTCCCTGTGTGTGTGTGTGTGTGTGTGTGTGTGTGTGTGTGGGAGGCAGACAGACAGCTAATTGGGGAGGTATGTGTGTGAGACAGAATTAGGGGTAGTGTTGGAGACAGGAGAAAATAGCGCAGAGATAGAAGCAACTGCCCCGAGCAACGCCATGTAGGGCCTTCAAACTATACACTCCATCCCCCTTTATATATACATACATGCATGCGCGCACACACACACACACACACACACACACACACACACACACACACACACACACACACACCTGATTTTCAACAAGAGACTGCCTCCATAAGAATATATCCCTTAACATGTACACATCATTAAATCACTGCTCCTTGTTCACGGTATTGTTCACATTAATGATGTAAACAGAATTCAGTTCTAAATAAGTAAACGAATAAACATGCCACTGGCGTACACGAGCAACACGTCTGAAACATTTACGGGAAGCTTGTGGTTTAACACAACCAGTAGTGGATGGAGTAAATGGGATAGCATTGCGTTCACACGTTACAGGACATCAGTTTTCTGTTTGCCATCCGCCTCCGATCATCTGCTATTAAGCAGCGTTGGATTAGTTTGGATTTCTGTGCAACAGCGCCACCGAATGGTATGAAGAAGTGACGCTGGGGCTGATTTCCTTTTAGCCCAGACTGTAGATTTAGGCAGTGTCAGGTGATTGATGGTCCAAACACAGAACATAAGACGACACACAACAAATAAAGGAGCTTCAGACTCTTATTTTAAAATGCAGTGAGCAATTAGATAGAATTAAATACATTGTTTATATTGTTATTACGTATAAAAAAAAAGTTAGGACTTCCCCAAAGCAACAGCTTATGGAATAAAAGTTCATAAAAATGATTGTAGCTGTAGGTACAGCTGTTTAGCGTTTTTGGCATTCGGGGGGAAACGCAGAATGACGCCGGTAGAGTATCATGGACTCGAAAGACGTAACAAATTAGAAGTCATGAATGCAGCTGCCTGTTCGTGTGTGTGGTAGTTTGATGCACATCCAGTTTGGCTCTGTAGACTGTTAACTGAAGAGCAGCTATGACGCATGACTTGGACAGACCTGCCCTTCCGTTCATGCACCAGTAAGCTGTTTATTAGCTGCTAGCGGTGCAGTGTGATCAGATTGCCTGGCTGTTGCTCTGTGACCAGCCTTAAAGTTCTCATGAAGTGAAAATGCGAAATATAACATAAGTTGAAATAATGAGATGATAACTAGAAATAAAGACATCGACTAGTAATAATGGCAAATTTATTTCCCTTACAATCTTTCAGCTCAGAGCTTTCGTACAAGCTCGGCGTGTGGAAGTGGACAGATGTGGAAGTGGTAGTGAGAAATCCTACACAGCTGACTCCAAGCTCCATTTAACCTCTTAGCTGCATTATTTAGCTTTCTTTTTTTTTTCGAGTTATGTTTTCGGGTTACTTTGGATTCAGCAGGAAGTGCGGTGGATCTCGAATGCTATTGTCTCCCTTCCTGAGTTCCTGTAGAACGGTACACTGGTCCTGGAGGTTCAGTAGGTCTTACCTAACACACTGTGACTGTTTGGTACTCAGGTGTAAACTCGGCTTCTTCAACCTGGACCCCCAGAATCCTCAGGGATGCACGCCGTGCTTCTGCTTCCATCATTCCACTGTGTGTGAGAGTGCAGAAGGCTACAGCATACACACCCTCACGTCCACATTTGATCAAAGTGAGTCTCTTCTCACACACACACACACACACACACACACGTATGTCTGAGAAATCGTGTTCACGCGTGTGTACATGTGTTTCACTTCGTGTTTCACTAGTAAAGGTGTTGTGTTTTCGCTGTTGTCAGGTGACGAAGGCTGGAAGGGTCAGCAGAGAGACAGCTCCAGCGTGCCAGTGCAGTGGTCTCGGAGCTCTCAGGAGATCTCGCTCATTTCAGATGATTACTTCCCCATGTACTTTGTGGCTCCAGGTACAGCTGCTGATTCATTTAACAAGCTGCATTTATTCGTAGGAGCACCTACGCAAGAAACAGGGTCTCATGAAAATCCAGTTAGTTCGGAAACACATTCGTATCCAACACGAGCTCCTGAGTTTGGTGAGAGTTCCTGTAAAGGTCTGGATATTTTACACCGTCAAGTTTAGATTTATTTATTTCAGTTACATACATGAATTTAACACACGTTTCAGTCATTTCATATTAAATTCATTCAATCCAGAACAAACCCATGAATGAAGACAAAATAGGGCTTGTTATTCAATTAGGACAAAAGAAATGGCACCCTGCAGTGGCTGAGGAATATTTACTTTGCCTTTTCTCGTTTTCAGCTCACTGGGATTCAGCTTTGCCTTTTATGGAGTTTATTAAATATCAGTCAGCTGTGCTGTGAATGCGCTTGGTAATTAATACGGAAACTTGTTAAAATCTGGTAGGAATTTTTAGCTCTCTTTGGCCTGGGAAAACATTTACTACCAACTTTCCTAAATGATTGATAAATGAGGCCCGGTGTTGGAGCTCAAGCCTGAGTCCAGACGTGATGTGTGACAGAGAGGACAGTGTGTGCTAACTGATTAATGCATTACTTGGTCCTGTAGAGAAATTTTTGGGGAACCACATCCTGAGCTACGGTCAGAACCTGACACTCAACTTCCGGGTGGAGCGCCGTGACACTCGTCTTTCAGCCGAGGATGTGGTGCTGGAGGGGGCAGGACTCCGCGTCGCCGTGCCCCTCATCGCTCAGGGGAACGCTTATCCTGACGACCAGATGCAGACCTATGTGTTCAGGTAAGTAATGTTAGGAGAGCTGTGCTCATGTTCAGGTCATCATAAAATAATATCAGGATTGTAGCCGACTGGAACACAAAGCAATGCTATTAATGAAAAGATAACATAAGAAAATATAATTTAAGGCTGAAATATTGAGTTTTTTATGTATATTATTAAATATACACTCATTGACCAGTCTGTTCATGCAGTTATCCAGTCAGCCAATCATGTGGCAGCAGCGCAGCTCATAAAAATAGTGCAGATACAGGTCAAGAGCTTCAGTCAGCGTTCACAGAGGAGAATGGACAGACTGGCTCGAAGTCACAGGAAGTATACAGTAACCCAAATAACCACTCTTTACAACCGTGGTGAACAGAAAAGTATCACACAGCCCACAGTATGTCGAACGTTGAGGTGGCTGGAGTTCAGCGGCAGGAAGCTAGCTCGGGTTCCACTCCTTTCAGACAAAGAACAGGAATGTGAGGCTACAGTGGACACAAGGTCACGGAAACTGGACTGTTGAAGGTATAAAACACTGCCCAGTGTAGCTTCGTGACCTGTACCTGCGTGATGTTTGTGCATTGTGCTGCTGCAACATGACTGGCTGATTGGGCGATTGCATGAATGTTCAGGTGTTCCTAATGAAGTGGATGGTGAGTGTATATGCATAATATAAAAATATATACAATTACAGGTTTCTAAATGTGACACTAATGCTTGTGTGAGTTACCTTTTCCTTTAAATTACAAGACACAAATCCTGATCTCTGATTCCTGACAATATTTTCATCAGTCATCAACATTAAAGGTAATAAGTTGGAGTCTAAATATGCATGTTGTCTGCGACAGGCTCCATAACACCCCAGACTCCTCTACCTGGAGACCTGAGCTGAAACACGCAGAGTTCCAGAAGCTTCTCCACAATCTTACTTCCATCAAGATCCGTGGAACCTACAGCGAGAGAAGTACGCCTCTGCTCCTCTATATAGTATAGCATTTTTAACAGTAGACGTGTCTCAGAGCAGCTATACAGAAACGCAGACGTAGACTTAGATCCCTAATGATCAAGCCACGGGCAACAGAGGCAAGGAAAACCTTACTGAGATAACATGAGGGGGAAAAAAAACTTGAGAGGAATCCGAGTCAAAAGAGAACCCGTCCTCTTCTGAGTCACGCCGGATAGCGGTGTTAGAAACCACTGCGGTATGCAGGTGCAGAAGAGTGAAGAGTGCGTGAAAGGATGTTCGGTATGAGCACAGGACAGTGTTTATGATTACAGCAGCAGTTTTTAGGTACAAATTTACAATATCCAGGTGATAATCCATTGAGGCAAGAGTGGGACATGTCGATCTTTAGAGTAATCGTGTAGGACTACGTACAGCACGAGAGAATGAATCGGGCAGCTACTGTTCGCTTGCTGGCAGTTTGTGCGAAACCTATATAGCGTGTGTTGTAGAAATGCCTTCGATATGATAGGTTTGTCATATTGCCCACCCCTTGACGGGGCATAATCTCATCTCTCATGGCGTTTAGGTGGTGGATATCTGGATAACATATCTTTGGTGAGTGCGCGGCGAGGACACGGGGTTCCAGCGCGCTGGGTGGAGAAGTGTTCATGTCCTCCCGGCTACGAGGGTCAGCACTGTGGGAAGTGCGCTCTGGGATACAGGAGGAGCCAACCGGAGCTGGGTCAGTTCAGCCCCTGTGAAACCTGCAACTGCAATGGCCACAGCGACACCTGTGACCCTGTAACAGGTACCTCACATTCACGACACATTCATCCCTGCAGCGCTGAGTTTATTTAACTATTAGCCGTGGTGTAATTTGGCCAAATTGTCACACTATTTTTCTGTAATGTACAGGAATGTGCAACTGCGAGCACAGTACATCTGGCATGAGCTGTGAGAGGTGTAAGGATGGTTTCTATGGCGATGCCACAGTGGGTTCGGCTTCTGACTGTAAACCGTGCCCGTGTCCTGCAGGCACCACCTGCGCCATTGTGCCCAAAACCAAAGAGGTGGTGTGCACCAACTGTCCGCTCGGCACCACAGGTACGTGATGAGCTGATCAGCACCGAGCGAGTCCCAGTCACTGCCTGCTGCTTGCGCGAGTAGTTCTGCGTGCGATTATCATTTCTATAGACAGTAATTGAGTCTCGTGTGTGTACGTAGGGAAGCGGTGCGAGCTTTGCGACGACGGATTCTTCGGCCCCCCACGGAGCGTTGACGGTGTAGTGAGGGTGTGCCGGGCGTGCAACTGCAACAACAACATCGACCCCAACGCCGTGGGCAACTGCGACCGCGAGAGTGGCGAGTGCCTCAAGTGCATCTACAACACGGACGGCTTTTTCTGTGATCGCTGCAAAGATGGTTACTATGGCAACGCCTTGGCTAGCAACCCAGCTGAAAAGTGCAAATGTGAGTATCTCCAGGACGGCCAGTTCACACCAAAGACCAGAGCGAACACAAAAAGCATGCTGTTTGTTCACGATCCCTCCGCGTCCTGTCTGGTTTTTAGGTAAACTGTATCGTAATTCCAGCTGGTCCCACTTCCTGTGCATCAGAGTGCAGCGCATCCTTACGAGTGTGTGCATCTTTTCTGTCTCAGTGCTGCCACCTTCCGCTACTCTTAACAATCTGAGACGTCTCTGAAGCAATCCTAAACACTCACCATGTGAGAGTTCTCCAAAGCCTAAAGAATCTTTCTACATTTCTTGGATACTTTTATTATTATTTTTTTTAATCTTATTAGCGTGTTTTTTTTTTCAAATCAGTGGAATGGTAACCTGATGATGGTAATCAGTCGCTGGAGTCAGGAGTTTCAGGAGAAAAATGGAAGATCAGGTTTAGAAAAAAAAAAATATATATATATATATTTTTTTTGTTAGCAACTTTTAGCTAGTTATTATTATTTGTCTTAGTTTCCTGGCATGTTACTTTTGATATTACTTTTATATTATTTTTAATTGTTGTACTATTTTTTTTTTCTTCTTTCTGTCAATATTTCCTGCTATCAATATTATTTGTGATTATTATTTCATAATTATTTGTATATTTTACTATTTTATTTCTATTTTTTATGGGGATTTTTTACTCAATGCTTTAAAGCATTATTATTATTATTATTATTATTATTATTATTATTATTATTAGCACTCAGGAAATGCAGCAGAGAGCCCCTGCTCTTGACGTTACCTGGAGATGCCTGTGCACTCGGTTATGATAAAGGCAGTCAGAGTAGCGCGTTGCTTGCGGTGCTGACCGTATCTCCTGTTCACCTCTGCAGCTTGTGCGTGCTCTCGGTACGGCACGGTGGGCGGACAGATGACCTGCGCGCAGGTGACGGGGCAGTGCGAGTGTCTCCCTCACGTCACCAACCGAGACTGCAGCGCCTGCGAGCCCGGCTACTACAACCTGCAGAGCGGAAAAGGCTGCCAACGGTACCTTAGTGCACTTTAGAGCAGCGATGACGCTGATGTCATTTTGCCAGATAGATTTTCTGATGTGTGTGTTTTTTTTTTTTAAATGATTGGTCTTTAGGTGCAACTGCAACGCTATTGGCTCCACGAATGGCCAGTGTGACATTGTGAGTGGACAGTGCGAGTGCCAGCCCGGGGTCACAGGTCAGCACTGTGAGCGCTGCGAAGTCAACTTCTTCAGCTTCAGCTCGTCTGGATGCAAACGTAAGAGGCTGTGTTTAAACTCTCACCTCGTGCGCAGTCGTTAGGTGCGTTTCGGTCTTCAGTGGAAGTCTCCGTCATCGTGCACCTCTGTCTCTTCTCACAGCCTGCGACTGCGACCCTGAGGGCTCCCGGACGGCTCAGTGCAGAGACGACGGCCGGTGCGAGTGTCGTCCCGGCTTCGTCGGTGCTCGCTGTGACATGTGTGAGGAGAACTACTTCTACAACCGCTCTGTCTCTGGCTGCCAACAGTGTCCCAACTGCTACAGTCTCGTCAGGGACAAGGTAAGACCTTCCTAACGCTGCAGAGAAGATATTCATGTAGGCGTCAAACTCGAATACAGCCTGCTATGAAGTTAAAAAAAAAAAAAAAAAAATAATGAAATGAGCTATAGTACCTACAGCTCAACATTTTTACACTGGACCAGTAATATCTAGAACTCCAAAACCCCAGAACATATCGGTTTGTACAGAGACCGCTAAAATATTTTGGGGGAAAAAAACCACAGAGTGCAAAGGACATGTTGTGCTCTTCTTAAAAGTTCAGGTTATTTTTGCTATCCGGAGCCAACAAGTCTGTTTCTCCTTGCTAGTAATTTGTTTGCCTGAAACACCCTTAAAATAGACTTCGAATAGGAAGGAGTTTGAAGATTTCACACATTTGACCTTGCTGTGTCCTTGACCCTGTTTAGATCAGTTTTAAAATCTAATCACTTCGTCTGCTGGTTGCAAAGGTAATTCCATGTAAAGCCTACAAACATTCAACCCTGAGTTGTTGAGAAGTCATAAAGCCATACAGAGTGGCAGAGGAATAAAAAGTGATAGCTTTAGTTTATGGCTCTTCAAGGGCTCTACAGGCTCAGGAGCACTTTCCTTGCACAGCCAGTGAAACTGTGTAAACTGTGTAAACGCTAAAACCCCAGGAGATCACGTGTATCATCTGTACCTGCATGATATGCACTGCGCTGCTGCCGTAAAGTAGAAACCGGAACGAGATCCATTAGCGCACTCACTCGTGTTGCGAAATGGCAACCGATCTGTAAATCACGAAGCCTTGTGTTTCCGATCCGACGCTGGATCACACGCTGGCTGAACACACTTCGAAAGAGAGCTTAAGCTAACAGATGGACAGCTTTCCTTTCCACCCAGAGAGCATGATCAATCATCCTCCTGAATTCCTGGCAATAGATGAGAATCATGTTTTATTAAACATATCGTTCAGATTTTAATACGTGTTTGCAAATCTTTTGAAGTTTTGTCACTCTGTAAATAAAAAAAATCGTGCTACACTAGACTGTAAAAAGGATTATATCAGCGCTAAATAAAATATACTTTTGCCAACTCATCTTTGCTCGGATTGTTATGCAGGTGAACCAGCAGAGACAGAAGCTCCATGACCTGCAGAATCTGATTGACAACTTGGGCAGCCAGGATACAGTGAGCGACAAAGCCTTCGAAGACCGCCTCAAAGAGGCTGAGAAGACCATCATGGATTTACTGAAGGAGGCTCAGGCCAGCAAAGGTACCGCCTGCCACAGACACCACCATACAGTCTCGCGCATGTACTGTTTCACACGATCACACTGTTTCATCGCTCGCTGCTCTTTCATCTCTTGCTCGCTGCTGCAGAGGTGGACAAAGACCTCTTGGATCGTCTTAAGAGCATCAACAGCACGCTGACGACGCAGTGGAACCGGCTGCAGAACATCAGGAACACCGTGGAAGACACCGGAAACCTGGCGGATAAGGCACGCAGCAGAGTGAGCGAGACGGAAAAACTCATCCAGCGGGCTAGAGAGGAGCTGGACAAGGCGAAGGATGCCATCGGCAAAGTGGTGAGATTATTAAACGTGCCGTCTTCTAAATAGAGTTTACCATTACTTTGGGCTAACGTGATAACAGGAGTGTTGAGAGAGAGAGAGAGAGAGAGAGAGAGAGAGAAAGAGAGTGAGTGATGAATGTGTTTCTCATCTCACCAGGATATCAAAATTCCCACAACCACTGGAGATCCGAACAACATGACGCTCCTGGCTGAGGAGGCGCGCAGTCTGGCAGAGAAGTAAGATTTAAAAACAGCAGTTTGAACTGGACAGGTTTAATATGGGGAGGTGGAGTCATGTAATTATTCATCCAGTTATCCAGTCAGCCAATCATCACATGAGATGCTTTTCTGCTCACCACGGTTGTAAAGAGTGATGGAGTTACTCTAGCCTTCCTGTCAACTCGAACCAGTCTGGAAACTTCACTGGAAGTTTTCTGTGTAAACTGAGGTCACGTTTTCATATCTGGTTGACACGTCGGTAAAGACTCTGTTACAGGATTTCCTGTGGGAATAATGAAGTGCAATACCATGCGCAGTGTAAAGTGCAATATCGTGTGTAACGTCACTTTCTACCTTTCACTCTACTTTTCTACTTCTCCACTTATTTTCTGTGTGCTTACTTATTTTTTACTAAAGTATCTCACTTTTTTTGCTGTTCTATTACGCACTACTTACTTCATTTATTACTCTATTGTCTTTTATTCCTACACTGTAGTGAGGTATCTGTTTGAGCAACCTCTGGCACAACAATATCCCTCGGGATGAATAAAGTTCTGTCTTGTCTTGTCTTATCTTATCTTACTTTTCTGCTTTCATTGCTTTACATAGGCATAAGACAGATGCAGATCAGATTGAGAAGATTGCGAAGGACGCTAACGACACTTCGACTAAGGCCTACAACCTGCTGGTGAAGACGCTGGACAGCGAGGACAAGATCAACAAGGACATTGATGACCTGAACAAGAAGTATGTGTCTTTAGAGTAGAGTTGCTTCTCCGTATGTGCGGTAGCCTTCATGAAGTGCAAATCTTCCACAGATACAATGAGGCCAAGGATCTGGCGAAGAACCTGGAGAAACAGGCCACTAAAGTACGAGCTGAAGCAGAAGAAGCAGGAGACAAGGCTATGAAGATCTACGCTAACCTGACCAGCCTGCCTCCATTTGATATCAGATCGCTAGAGGTAGAGATGCTGGTTATGGGCACACTTTCATTTTTTTTTAGTTCAAAGATTTTAGATGTTTTAGAGTGTGAAATCAATCCCAGGGACACCTCCAGCACGTGAACATGTTCGATATCACTGAAGTGACCTGTTGAATAACTGGTGTGCTTTTAGGATGAAGCCAATAAAATAAAGAAGGAGGCATCGGACCTGGATAAGCTTATCGATAAGACCGAGAGGGAATACAACGATCTAAGAGAAGACTTGAGGGGAAAAGAAAACGACGTTCGCAGACTGCTGGAGAAGGGGAAGACTGAGCAGCAGGTGCCTTTCTCTTAGTCTTGGATTAAACCTGTGGAGTTTATAGATTCTTCCTGTATTTCTGTATAAAATACGATCATCAGTAAGGATGCGACAAAACCTTTATCCAGCTCCAAGGTTCCTTAGAAGCTTTTTTTTTCTTATTGTGAGAAAGCTCATATTTTCTTATTGTGAGTCAGATAAGATAACATTTTATTGTTTTCAATAGAAAGATTATTCAGCAGTTGATTATGGAGATAAATCCACTGGGAAAGAGATAAAAAACCCCAAAAGCCGCTGTACAGGGTTAGGTGTAAAGCAGGGCAGTGAACACAGTGTAAACAGCGAAGCATACAGTATATAATACAGTCTATTAGTTCACCAGATTAATAAATAGCTCCTCATTTGTTAAATACGTTTTCCTCATACTCTGTAGAGGAGATCATGTTTGTTGAGGATGTGATGCATCTCCCCGAACTCTCTGAGCCACACCTCAGATGTGCGGACGGTTTGATTTCCGGTGTTGTGTGACAGGCTTGAGTGCTGTTATACATCTCCTTTAAATTTATGTACCTATCTTATTGTGGACGTCTTATGCGCTTGCTGATTCAACATGCTGGTTTAAGAGCCAGTTTATCAAACGCAGCTGTAAAAGCAGTCAGTTTGCCTAAAGCTCCATAAATTACCGGCCTTTGCATTTTTGGCCGCCAGATTTTAAACTGCTAGATGTTCACCTGTGATCTCCGATAAGTCTGCAGTTCTGAACACTGTATATAACAGAGAATGTCAGACCGATTCCTGCTAAATTAAACACACACTTTTATAAACTACAGAATGTTCAGTGAGCTGCATTAGACCGTTAATGGAGAGAATGAGGGCCAGGCTACAGGGAGGTCCAGATTTAAAAGTGATGAAAGATGAGAAAGATGATGAGTCTTTTAGCCTCATGCTATTATAACCGAGTGAAATGTCACGCTAATGCAAGAGCTGATCCCTGAACACACACTTTACAGTAAGGAAATTACGCTGTATGGATACATCCAGGCTTTGTAAAAGGATCCTGGCAGATTAAATCAAAAGCGACGCTTACGTTTTGCTGCTTGTACAGTTTTATTTCGTTTATGCACTTCCTTGGATTTTGCCTGTTGATATAATTATAGTTATTCCAACAGAAGAGAGTTCTGTGCAGTGTTGGTAATTCAGGTGGTTAATAATTGCACGGCTAAATGAAGTCTCCATCCGTTCCTTTTCTTTTCTTTTCTTGCCCGCTCACGTTTCTTTACTTTTACTTTGTGTTGTTCAGACAGCGGATCAGTTGCTGGCACGGGCCGATGCAGCCAAGGCCCTGGCAGAGGAGGCAGCAAAGAAAGGCCTGTCCACATACCAGGAGGCGAAGGACATCCTCAACAACCTCCGAGGTAAATGCTGAAAGTGTTGATTTAAATTGAAAAAAAGTATATATTTATTGCAATTATGTTCAGATAAAATGCATTCCTGTAACAGTCACATGACAGGCAGACAGACAGGCAGACAGACAGGCAGGCAGACAGGCAGGCAGACAGACAGGCAGGCAGACAGGCAGGCAGACAGGCAGGCAGGCAGACAGGCAGGCAGACAGACAGGCAGACAGACAGGCAGACAGACAGGCAGACAGACAGACGGATCTATACAGTGAACCAACTCATAATAGGATTCAGTATGATTTAAATTTTCTTTTCCCTCCAAATATTCTAGCTTCATGCCTGCAGTAATAGACCTCATGACTGACTTTCTTGTAATATTACATATATTTATAAAAGTATATTGGATATAAGTGTAATAATTTGTATTTTTTTATTCGTTTAAACATTGGCTTTGGTTTCCTGGCCATAAGGAGCTCAGCCGGTCAGAAGCAGACCCTGAGTCCCAGCTGTTACGGTTAAAATTAACTTGAAGTTTCAGGTCACGCGCAGTGTTTATAGTCAAATCGTAATCTCAAAACCCCTTCTTATAGAATTAAAGTCGGATCTTGTTGAAAATGTTCCTCTCGTGATTGCAGTATTTGATTTTCATCATTATGCTCGTGTTGCTCGCGTCTCTCTTCAGACTTCGATAAGAGAGTGAACGACAACAAGACCACAGCGGAGGAGGCTTTGAAACGCATCCCACAAATCAACGCGACAATCAACGCAGCCAGTGAGAAGACTCGTCAGGCCGAGACGGCCCTCGGCAACGCGGCGGCCGACGCTAAAGAGGCCAAATCCAAGGCAGAGGAAGCCGAGAAAATCGCCAGCAATGTCCAGAAGGTATCCACAGATGGTCCGACAGGGCTGAGTGCATGCTGTAGGTCTCTCAGGAACACACCGTAACCGCTTTCCCGTTCTCCCGAGCAGGGTTCGGCTAAAACCAAAGCCGATGCAGAAAAGGCGTTTGGCGACACGATGAAGCTGGACGACGAGGTGAAGGACATGATGAAGCAGCTGGCAAACGCAGAGGACGAGCTGGAGAAGAAGAAAGAAGAGGCAATGCAGGACATGATGATGGCTTCTATGGTAAATACAGAGTGGTTGCTATTGGCACAGAGTAGTGAGAGTATAATACAACACCTCACTGACCACTGAAGTGTTACAGCAGCACACAGATAACGAGCGCAGCACAGTTTCAGTCGTTAACTCCTTCCCTTTACCTCTCCGTTATGAGCGTAATCTAGACACTCAGATCAAACATTTAAAAACATACAAGCTGGTGGTGAAAATGAAAGGAAACATTTATTACGAAATCTTTATATATATATTTATTTTGTCTTAGATGCTGTTTGTACAAATTCTGTCTTAAATATTTATTTTGTATTTTGTACTTCTCTATTGAGTCAATAAAACAATTTAGATTCCCAACATTACTTTTCCAACAAAATGTTAAATGTTTGTAAGTCGGTAAAGAAAGCAACATATTACACAACACGCCACTTTTCAGACAGAAGTCATCATGAAGTCTGTCCGGTGCGACAGTCAGAGTCTCCAGAAGAACCGAGGCAGAAAGAAGCTCAGAAACGTGCAGCTCATTGCCTTATAAAACTGCACACAGTGTGCAATAAATAATTGCATTATTTATGAAGGCATCTTTGCTTTATAGAATTTCTCTGCACAGTACTGTATATCCTTAACTTCTGTCCTAAAAGTTGGACGCTAATTGTTCTTTCTTCTTTTTTGATTTCAGTAAACTGTCAGTATTTATCATGTTGTTGTTATAAGCTGAAAGAGAGAGTAGCTGTGAGGAAAGGTGGCACACTGAGGCAAAAAAAAGATGAATACGGTCAGCAGTGTACCTCTGCATTTTAAATGCAGCGTAGTCGATATTGTGAAAAGGTCCGCGGTGAGGTAGCAGTAGGTGACACAGCCCTACTACACACGCAGTAACCGTCACGTGTCCATGTCACCCACAGGCATCAGACAACGCAAAGGAAGCAGAAGAAAACGCGTGCAAAGCCAAAAACTCCGTGCGCACCGTTCTCAACGCGATCGCCGACCTGCTCGGCCAGCTAGGTGAGCTCAGCGTTCAGCGTTCTCTGCATTCACATGTGCGCTAGGAAAGATTTTATATTCCAGCACTGACTCTGTGCTCTGACCACACAGGCAACATTGACAAGGTGGATCTGAGTAAGCTGGACCAGATCGACAGATCTCTGAAGGACGCCAAGGAGAAAATGGCAGGCAGCGACTTGGACAGGAAGCTGAAGGAGCTGAATGACATGGCCAAGAGCCAGGAGGACATGATCAACGATTACGACCGGCAGATCCGCGAGATCCGCGCCGACATCGCCAACCTCAACGACATCAAGAACACTCTGCCGAACGGCTGCTTCAACACGCCGTCCCTCGAGCGGCCTTAACCTCTCATCCTCTCATCCTCTCATCCTCTCATCCCTCCCTCTGCGCCTCTTCTTGTCTCTACTCCACCTGTCGCCATCTGGGGCAAGATGCCATCCTTTACCAAAATCTTTCTCTCTCTTTTTTTTTTTTTTTTTTTGTTTTGTTTTAACTGTGTTTTCTTATCCATCAGTGAAGCCACGTTTTTATCAAATCCAACAGTTCACAGACAATAGCAGCTTTTTACTACCACATATGCAATCATACTGAAAAGACAGGCTTGGAGAGGTGGCTTCTCGAGTTGTGTGACCGCACCACCTCCAGAACTTTTATTCCCTCCTCCATCCTGCCTTCAATCCCCGTGCCATGAAGCAGTCACATCAGTTTGCTTGGAGAAGGGTGCGATTTTTTGTTTGTTTGTTTGTTTGTTTTTTTAAGCTACTATCCAGCACATTACTTTATAACTCCAACTATTTACCATTGGTTCAGAAAACGGACAGTGAAGGAATCTTAGTTGCTGTTTTCTTTGTTTTCTCTGCCTCTCCTCCCTCTCTCTCTCTCTCTCCCTCTCTCTCTCTCACTCACACACACACACACACACACACACGTGTATGTGTGCGCTTTCACAAAGCTATAGACCCCAACCATCAGTGGCCGCGCAGAGAGAGTTAGTAACACACAGTAACACACAGTAACACACAGTAACACACACTCCAGTACAGTATTCAGCTCATCTCATCTTGTCTCATGAGCGTAACTGCAAGCAGTGATGCACAGAAGCCGTGTAGATTCAGACTTCATATCCCGTTCCCGTTCAGCTCAGTGGTCGAAACACATTTCATGTAGTTATTTCAACGCCACGTCGTCGTCGGTTTCTATAAAAGCTGCTGCTTACTTACAGGTGTACTGCAAATCACACGTTCACGTTTTTATTTCAAGGCAAAATTTCGACACTATGCAACTTTGTACATTTGCGTAGCAAGACCTATCTGATACACTGGTGCTAATAATTATTTCAAATGTTATATTTTTGTGTGAATGTTTTTTTTTTAATTATTATTATGATGCTATAGAGTGAGGATTTTTTTTTTTTTTTGTGTAAATATATTCTTAAGTGTTTCAGGAATGGCTGATTTTTAAGACTACACCACCACCCAGCCAGCTGTAGGTTATTTCACAAGAGAAAATCAGCTAAAATCTCCACCTCCATAATATATAAATCTATATATAAGTCCTGTGGTATAATATGCTTGCTTGTATACATGGCTAATTTTTTTGTTGCCTCATAGCGCTGCCATTTATTTGAAATGTGTTTAATTCTCAGCGGGTGGTTAATTAATAAATAAATAAAAAGATATAATGCTTTTGTAAGAAGAACACTCCCTTAACTAAAACATGTACAATATGTCTAACATTTCAGAAAGTGTTTTGACAGCTAGCTGGTCATGTGACTAGTTTAGCAGATATGACGGTGTCTTGTGCCTTAACTGCTGGAGAAGATCATCAGCCCACCTACCCCAAGATTTATATGCTTTTTTTTATAAGGATGTACTCAGAAAATGTGCACACACACGATGCGATTCTTGTTGTCACTAGTTTTGAAGAAGCAGGAAGAGTGTTAAGCACTCCACTACAGATACAGCTTCTCAGAGAAATCATTACTCATTTTCTGCCTCATTTCTGGTCATTAATGGCTTTGACTCTCCTACTTTATGTATATTTTCTGGTGACTTTATCCAGAACATTTCCTCGAAGCCTCTCACTTTACCACTGTGGACACGAGTGCAACATGTACACAGTTATGTATACAACAGTATTTCTAATTTATAATGGAGCAAGTATTTGTTTATGCTGTTCTTCAGTATGTGGGTGTGTGTTGCACAGTCTTTAAGTTGGTTTTAAGCTCCTGCTTTCCTCTGTCGATCTTCAAGGCACTCTTCACACACACACACACACACACACACACACACACACACACACACACACACACACACACACACACACACACACACACACACACACACACACACCACACACACACACACACACACACACCACACACTCGAAAGGGCCTGAGAAACTCCAGCTTGTCACCCATTTGCCTGTTAAATCAAATTATAACATTTGAATAATAAACTGGTTATTTCCAGACCTGATAATGTGTGATCATGGTCATTTAATGGGAATCATTTAACTGTGACTCACCGAGTCGTCTAGACGGCACTGATTCACCTTTCACAAATCAGACCTTAACTACACAACGGTTAAACTATAAATCATTACATCTGTAGTAACACGAATCCACTCTGAATATTGTACCTGTGTTACTCACGGCCTATAAACCGAGAAAACTTGGTACTGTACTTCCTAGTGCAGTTTGTGTAATCAACATAGTTTACAAAATTATTACAAATTTTAAAGAATGTTGTGATTGCATAAAACATCCTCATAAGCACCCTCATTAGGGGCGGTGTTCCTCTTTCGGTTGCTCCCGTTAGGGCTCGCCACAGCGGATCATTGGTCCATGTATTTGATTTGGTTTTACGCTGGACGCCTTTCCTGACGCAACCCTCACCAACTTTTATCCGGGCTTGGGAGCGGCACTGAGAGCCCACTGTTGCACGCAGCTCCAGTGGCTGGGGCTGGGTCCCTGGCCGGGAATCGAAAGCGTGCCGCAGCGGCGAGAGCGCTGTGGTCTAACCACTAGTCCTCCAGGGATCCAAACACCCGCATTAGTGTGAACCCCTAAATTAATTTCCGTGCAACTTATCAGAAATCACATGATTAGTTAAACAGAGTCGACCTGTATGCAATTAAAGTATCACATGATCTCAGTACAAATACACCTGTGCCTGGACGTTTGTTAGACATCATAACATCATGAACACTAAGGAGATATCAAAACCAGTCCAGGACAAAGTTCGGGAAAAGAGGCGATAATGGTTTGATTATTAAAAAAAAAAAAAACGATAGATGGACAGACTTAGTTAAATACTGATTTACTTAGTGACTTACTGACTGACCTATTGACTTATTTACTGACTTACTTTATTTCCGCTAAAGTAAAGTACTCTCTACTCTAAAGATAGGAAGGATTTGGCACAACCAAAGCTCTGGCTAGAGGAGGCCATCCAGCATAATCTGTGCACTGGAAAAGAGAAGCAACCAGGAGGCTAACTCTGAAGGAGCTGGAGAGATCCATAGCTCAGATGGGAGATGATGTTCACGGGACAACTTTAGCCTGGACACTCCAGAAAGCTGGACTTTATGAGCCATATGAAATCCGGTTTGATGTTTGCCAAAGGCATGTTGGAGACTCAGCAAAAAAAAAAAAAAAGATGGAAAAGGTTTCTGTAGTCTGAACATTTTGGCCTTGGCAAAAAGCGCTACATGTGGTAGAAACCCAGTACTCCGAGAACACCATCCTCTCACTGAAGCATGGTGGTGGGAGCATCATGCTGAGCATTTCCCTTGGCCTCCTGATTCTCTGACTGATCCCTCTTTATCCCATGTCTGACTTTTGGTGGACGGCCTCCTATAGGAACGGTTGTGGTTGTGCCATAATCTTTAATTTCTTTGTTTAAATAACAGATTAAATGGTGCTCTGAGGGATGTTCAGAGTTTGGGATATTTTTATAACCAAAGCCTGAATGATACTGGTTTTGATAGCTCCTTGATATTCATAATGCTGTTTGTTTAGATCTGTTCTCTGACTCTAAGGAAGAGGGCTATTCATCTTGAGATCACTGTGGAATATTTATGGCTGTTGATAAGTGATGGAAGCCGGATGGGTCACCGGATTTGGCTAGTTCGAGTGTAGCAGAGTGAGAGAGCAGATACAAATTGAGACTTGCAGCTGTATTATTCCTTGATCGAATCACTGGCGTTAAGAATTAATCACGATGAGCTGCATGTTCTTACCTCTGACTCAGCAGGCATGGTTAGCTTGTCATGCCGATGACTGACCGAAGGCTTCGTTTCTCTTTGTTTCATTTCTCTATGCTGAAGCCTGTAACACACATTACAAGAGCCATCATTGTTCCATTTCTGGTCTCTGCAGACTGAACACCACTTATTTCCCCCCGAGTTATTTACATGCATTAAAATAAAGGGCTTTCTTGAACATGCTAGGGAGTCATTCTGTCTTTAAAGCATGCATAAAGATTTCCCTGTTCAACTCTTTGGCTGTTAAAATCTGGCATTGAGACTATAAAAAGTATAATCAAATTCACCATGTGGTACACGGAATGTTGACCGTTCTCTGACATTTGAGTAAGACTTATTCACACAGAAGTCATGGTATTAATCAAGAACTAATTCTACTAATTCTTCACATTTTTAATTTTAGCTAGACAGGTTGTTTCTTGTATAAGTATTCCTTACTGACTGTTAGAACACAAACAGTGAATCGTACATGAAGGCTAAATCATGCACATGTAAGAGCTGGGCTTCAGACGCCCGGACCCAGGAAGCCAAGCCACCATTTCTTCTTCTTGTTTCTGAAGATGTGTGTTTATGCAGGGTGGGGGTATTGATAGGATAGACATAGACAGGATGTGACTTGGGACGCTCCATGAGTGTTGTGTGTGTGTGTGTGTGAGGTCACAGTCAGGTGGGGCACACTGTGTGCAAACCGAGCAAGGCGTGGCTGTGTGTGTGTGTGTGTGTGTGTGTGTGTGTGTTCAGGTATGCTTGGAAACCTCTGACTCAGCCCATGTCTAAAGTACTTTGCTGGTGTGTGACACACAGGGTGTAGCTTTTTGTACACGGTAATGAAATCACAGCCTTGAGGTGCTGCATTTTTTTTCACCCAGCTGGAATTTCTTTCCTTGCTGCAGGTTATGTCTTTATCTCATCTAGCTGGCAACTTTCGCTCATCTCCTTCATAATATCTAGGTGTGGCTGTGCCATGTAGATATAATCACAACCACACAACACAAATACTGTATGCATTACAGTCTGCGTTCAGGTAGAGCTGATTCGGGTCTTTTACGAATTCTACAAAAATGATAAACAGCATTTGCACGTTTTTCTTGTTCAAGGAAAGGGTTCAGTGTCAATAAACGGCTTTGGCTGTTGTCCAAATGAAGAATTACACCCAGTCTTTCATGTTCAAACGCAGCCTCGAGCCACTTTGTATTTATTAACATGCTACACACTGCCCTTTTATTAACTTCCCTTTCAGCATTTATCAGCTTGGATATGTTTCCAGGGTGTTTCCTTCTGTTTTTCTTCTGTTGCTATGAATCCTACTGCTGGGAGACTGTTTTTTTTTCTTTCAGACAACACTTAACTTGGAAAAAAGGGTAATGTGGCATAATGTAGCATAACAACAACCACCAAACCACACCCAGTCTCTCTCACACACACACACACACACACTTACCTGGTCATAAACACTATCCACTGTCCAAAAGACAAAACTGCACCTGAAATATAACCGTATATAATTCTTATAAAGGATAACAAATGCATAATTAGTTGAATTGGTGACACAGAAACATCGAATTTCTCTCCTAATGTATTCATCATGATTACTGTCTGTTCTGAATATGTCAGGAGTTTGATGTTGAGCTTTTTCCCCATTATAAACAGCGTAACACTGCTTAATGTAACATTGCTTAAATTATAAGTAGTGTCTCTTAGATAAAATGCAAAATAATGACCCTCTGAACTAAAGATAAATAAAGGTTTGATGCCGCTTGGTTATTGTTTCTGAGCGTTTTAAAAGGCTTTTAAGCTTTTTCTCAGAGAAATGTTCACTCATCTCAAGGCGATCACTTTTGAGGGAATTAAACAAAAACAACGTTTGTATAACAGCATTTATATATATATATATATTTAGTGTGTGTGTGTGTGTGTGTGTGTGTGTGTGTTTGTGTAATTCCTTAGAAGAATTTGAACATTCCAGAGTATTACAATATTATTAATTATCTGTTCCAGTTTTTGTCTTTTTTTTTGGTTTTTTTTAAAAAATAATATTTACAACATTTCATTAATTAGAGCATTTCCTTCCTCAGTGGTTCTTTGGTTTGGCCCTGAGTAAGTTGACTCTTAAAGGCTAACTACCAGCTGCTAAAACACAGGCTGGTGGATCATCTTTGCTAGCTGGTCGTTTATATTCCAGTTTTATTACTTGACTAAAGTGATCAGTAAACGCTGGAGATTTTCGAATCGCCTTTCTGTTGTGTTAATTTCTTAAAAAATAAATTGTCTGTGATGTAGCTGCAAAGATGGTCTCCCAGTCTGACTGAGCTGGATGTAGACAAGAGCATAAACTAGCCAAAGAACCATCGCACAACCCTTTTTATACAAGTGTACTTCAGTGGTACTCTATCGGAAAAAAGCGACTTAAGGCCTGTGGTCCTGAAGGTCCGATTGTGTAACTTAAATCATTTTGAAGGTCCGTTACATGAACAGTACCATGTGAGATGCACAGTAAAGGTGAAAGGGTACACTTTACCTAGCGCAGGACATCAGTAACTATCATTTATGAATGTGTCTACAATACACTTTCTGAAAAAGGGTACTAAACTTTCTTGCCTTTGCAGTGGTACCTTTAGTGTGTACCTTTTATCTGGAAAGGTTTATTCTAAAAGGTAATTACGATCCATTTATGCAGCTTAAATCATATTTAAAGTTATTTCACACAATTCCATGTGAAAGGTACTAAAGGTACTAAAGGTACCAATGATGTACCCTTCAGAGCACCACTCCAAAAGAAGGAAAGGTACAGTTTAGTACTTTTTTTCTGAGAGTAAGTGTGTTTCCACTGCAAGGGATTAGTAAATAATGTTTGATATCATTTATGCCCGAGATGGAATTGTTTTCGGTTGTTGCTTTTCGGTGGTTGGGGTACACCACAGCACACTCTGAAAAAGGGTACTAAACCGTTTCCTTGTCTTTGCGGTGGTACTTTAATGGAAACTCTAATGGTCCCTGTGGGTCTCTACTGGTAATCTGTTGCCTTCTACTGATGGCATTTTATGTCTAGTGGATACCATTAAGGACCAGTAATGGAAGTAGTAATGTTTTAATGGTACAGTGATGGTTTGTAATGGTATTTGTAGTGGAAACCACTAGAATTTCTGTGACTGTTTCTATTGTTTGTTTGTTTGTTTGTTTCCAGCAGGGTGGGTTTGGGTGTGCTAACAGCTAACAGCTAGCAGCCAGTCAGCGGCTCGCGCGCTGCTGAATCAGATCCGAGTCAGTGAGTCAGTGAGGCGCGCGCGGCGTGTCGGCGCATGCACGAGCCTCCGGACAGTTTAAAAAGCTCGCGCACTGAGAGGTGAGGAAGCAAACAAGTCGCGCGGGACCGTGCAGAGATTTTTTACTACACCATACACACACTCACACACACCGGGACACACACACACACACACCGGGACACACACCGGGACACACACTCATACACACACTCGGACTGTCTGGAACATGAGGAGCGCGTGGATCTTTCTGTGCGCAATCTGCGTCTTTTGCCCGGTTAAAGGAACTCATCGCTGTAAGTGCAGTTTTATTTTTACTGAGACTGATTTAAAGTGAATAATGTGCCAGAGAGCTGCTGCAGTACCTGTGCAGGACAGCACCCCAAACTCTCAGGAGTAAAGCACTCGGTGGTGTGCTGTTACAGGAAAACAATCCACGCCGCGCTACTGCTGATTATTCTCCTGGAGCAGCACGCACCATGCCTGTGATTCCTCTTAGACCATTTGGCAAAGAACTGACACTGGAGACTCCTTCCATAAAGATTCAGTAACCAGTTCCTTACAGAAAACTTCTCAAGATGAGTGATTATACACGCTCTTAATTTAATAACAGCCCATTAATAAAATCTGTTTTTGTTCGGTTTAGGTTCTGTAGGCCGTCTGTCATACTAACTCCTGTGAATGAGTTGTTACTATGGAAACCGTAGTATTCAGGATTCAGGAATTCATCAGCACTGTGGTATAAAGCAGTGTGACATATAAGATCAGTAAAGGTACTTGTTCTTGTCGCTGGGGTGGAACCCTGAAGTACGTCTACTGTAACTTTATTATGTGTCCTTTACATTTAAAAAATTATTTATGGGACATAATATGGGACTTTAAGAACCACGGATGTTCCTTCCCAGGTCAAAGATACGTACGTACTAAAAACACAAACACACACCCTTAATGGTAACACTCGAGCGACAAAGGAACGTAGCAGTGTCTCCGAAAAACGTATCAGTGGTTCAGGGATTGAATAATCGTAGTGTATGTCATCTGTTCAGGATGTACAGTATGTTTCATTTAAACAAATACCTTTCAGCTTCAAAGTATTAAAAAGTTTCGCCTTAAAGTTTCCCACCTTGGCTCCATTCTGCAATTTGAGTAATGTAGATCAGGAGAACCTGCACTCTTAAAAAAAAAAAAAAAGGGGGGTTCTTCAAGGTTTGTTTGGAGATTAAAAAAAAAACCTGTAGGGTTGTACAGATCTTCAAGAGCTTTTCAAAAGAGCTGTAGATTCCACGTGGTTTCCATCGTGCGTGCTTATCTACAGTCCTTTAGAAGTTATCTAGTTAGCTAATAATACAAAAAGGGTTATTAGATATGTCTTTGTTAATCATTGACTTAAAATGATTAAACTCCTTGGACACAATAACAAAAAAATAAATAAATAAAATGCAGAAAATTGAAAATAGTACACGATTAGGAATCAATATTGAACCCATTTGCATCCTAAAAAGTAAAAAAGTGAAAAAGAAAGGAGGGTGATGAGCTCACGTGCTGTTTTTAGCCAATCTTTACTCATTAGGTTGCAGGAAGCTGGTAGTATATCAGACCATATATCTTGAGTGTGTAGATGCAGTGTATATGAATACAATATTCGTAATGAACAGATATAATTTTTTGCAGAAGGTTTGCCAGAAAGGTTCACGGGGAATGTGGTGGAGAACAGAAGGGTGCTAGATGATTTATTAATATCAACACAATGGATTTACAGCATTCCTTCTTTCAACATTAGCAACTGCTTGGGCTACTGGGTTGCAGTCGTTTAAATGAAGCTACTAGTTTTTTTTTTTTTGTATGAATTTTATTTTGGAACCAACTAAATTCATTAGGAATAATTTAAAAAGCAAACAAATATACAAGTCCAATAAGATGTGTCTACACACCTTTGGTGCTTGGGCCCCTAAATATCATTTCCAGGTCCAAATAAAAATAATAACCGAGCAAGCGGGATTTAATAAACAGTCCTGCACATGTCTGTAGTTGAGGTTGAGTTATGGACTGGAGTGATGTAGCTGAGGTTGAGGAACTGTCAGAGCTGGGAGGGTTCATATTTAATTTAAAGGCAAAAAAAAAAAGTTTTAAATCCGATTACAGATACGGATATTTGGAGCCATAAACAGATACAGATACAGAAGAGTGTCAGATGTTTAGTCAGATGAAACATTACGTAGGAAAGAATAAACAGTTATGTTACTGATGGCAGTTTAAATCAAATCGTAATTAGTCGTAATCAACTTTTGTTTTACTTAAACAAGGCCATGAGGAAAAATAAAGCATGTATTGTCTCAGACTTGTTGCTGCAGACTCAGTAACCAGCTGTTTGATTATTAACCTGGCCGAGAGTGAATCAGCGCAGTGTTGGTGCGTTAGTAAGAGTGTTATGTCTGCATGGAGCCGATGAAGTGTGCAGCTCATGGTCATTAATACCTGACGCTTAAATCCAGTGGACCGGATCAGCCTGGTGCTAAATACACCAGAGTACAAGAAAAAACCTGCCCAAAGCCACTACTTATTTATTGTTCAGCCAGCAAAAGCAAGTTCACTTGACGTTGCTATGCAGACACGCCTGTGATTGACTCACTTTACTCGCTTGCGATGGTCCTGGATGTCTTCTTGTTGCCCCTTGTGCCATATCCTTTTCACGTCCTTTGTGTTTGTATTGTATCGCCTGCTGCTGAAGCATGCAGGTGTCTGTCTCAGGGCGTGGCCTAACACCGGCCTAGGACTTCACACAAACCAGCTTTTCTGCAAAGTTTTAATTATGGTGTCACTTAAACTTGCACAAGTTGCAAAACCTTTTCCTAAACATTACGCTTCATCATCAGAAGGTTTCTGAGCGAGTAACTGCCATCATTTTCTTGGTGGTTTACAGTGCCTTGTTACAGCCTGGCACTGAAAAGTGTCATGTGATCTCAATATAAATGCATCTGGCTTGGTTTGGTTATAAAAAAAAAATAAATAATGATCCAAAATGTTAAACATCCAGTGGAACACTATTAAATAAATGATCAAGAAATGGGAACAACATGGCACAACCTCAGCTCTTCCTAGAGAAGTCAGTGACTGGGTCAACATGATCCCACCACCACCATGCTTCTCCAATCCCATCGGACCACAGAACCGTCTGCCACGTGTCTGCTGAGTTGCCAACAAAATAGGATTTTGGCAACAAATAGGATTTAAAAAAAAAAAAAAAAACAACAAAACCCTGACTAATGCTGCTGTTTGTTTTCTAGGAACAGGCGTAATTTTATTGAGATCACTTGATACGACACTTAAATTGCACACAGTTAAATGACACTCAGCTAACTGTATGACTTCTGGCCTGTTACGGTGGAATAGTTATGCAATCACAACCTTTATCATTTTATTGGGAAATAGTTTTGCGGACTATATTTAAATTTCCCCCCGTTTCACTGTTATGGGTTATTTTGTGGAGATTCGTAGTATAATCCCAGTCAAGTCCATTTCAGTCTCAGGTTTCTGACACTACAGGATACCGGGGTGGAGTACTTATACACAGCACTGTAACTACACTGCATGTGAAAATCGCTTTTGTCTGATTTCTGTTTACCTGAAGCCTCGAGCTGTGCGTGTAATGGAAAGGCTCTGTACTGCGTGCGAGACTCCTCGGGTCTGCGCTGTGCGAACTGCCAAGACAACACTGAAGGCCGGCACTGTGAGAGCTGTAAGGAAGGATACTACCACCAGAGAGCAGGAGAGCGCTGCCTGCCCTGCTACTGCAACGCTGCAGGTAGGGCAACATCTGCATGGAGCTCATTCCTTTAATCATCTGCTCAACCACTGGGTAAAGTACCTTTCTAGCAATGATATATACTGAAAAGTGCATTCGGCCTGAAGTCTAAAATCTCCCGCAGTTGAAGTATAGTATGACTTATTTATATATTATTATTATTTAATGTATTTTGATGCTGCAAAACCACACAATTAAGCATGATGCTTTTTTATATAACAGCTATTATGGTATTTTATTACCATTGATCAGTGTCTTAACTTGCTAGAGGCTCCTGAATACTATATTCAGTTCACTGCAGTTTTCTTTATATAGCGCTTTTAACAATGCACATTGTCACAAAGCAGCTTTACAGAAATCCGGATCTAACATTTAATTTTAAATTGATCCCTAATGAGCAAAGCAGAGGCGACGTTTACAGTGAAAAAGGGGGGAAATGGAAAAGTTATTTTTATTGCCCTGATTGACTAAAGCCATCATTTCCCATTCCATTGCTTTTCCCCTAATATTCAATATTATATTCAATATCCCAACTCAGATTTTCTGACAAATGAAAAATGAATTAGGTCGTCCTTTCAAATCAATCTAAACCCTTATTAAAGCCTAATTATTTTTAGATTCTTATATTTAGAAACAGCTTCTCTGGTCAATTTACCAATGACTGCACACGAACACCATGTTTTGTTTTGTTGTTTGTTTTTTTAAAAATTTATTTTCTGTGCTTTTCCTTCTGGATGATTTGAGTTAGGAGGAATGATATTTGGTAGAGATGACGTCAGGTTTAAGTTCCATTCGGAAACATCTGTTTACTCAGATTTATTCCGAACACAGACACTGAATTGACTTCTTTCCCGCTGAGCGTTAGCACAAGCTGAGTCTAGTTAGAATCTTTACCATTTTATATACTACAGAGTGTCTGAAAATCAGGAACCAATGAGAATATGTTGAGCAAAATGCATTAACAACGTGATACAGCGGCTGAGAAAATGCAGCTAAGCGTCAGGATGGACATGTAGAGGATGTGTTTTTAATAATAAATACGAAATGAAGTGTGTATATACTTTTACTCGCATTGGTTCCTGACATTTCGAACACTCTGTATAATTTATACACACACACACAAATATGTATGCATATAAAATAAATGCATATTAAATGACTGCTCTTTGCCACAAACATATTCTAACCATGTTGCCAGGGGCTTTAAAGAAACCTGCTTTATTTAATGTAGGCTCTGAGGGCCCAGGATGTGACCGTCAGGGGCAGTGTGTGTGTAAGCGAGGTGTGCAGGGGGCCCGGTGTGACCGCTGCGCTAACGGATCTCCGATCTCAGCCACCGGTTGTGAGCTGCAGTGAGTAAAGCATGATGCATACAGTTACTCGGGCAGTCCTGTCATTTTATAAGTCTATCATTGAACAGATTTGTTTATTGTGTGTAGGCAGAAACCCTGTTTCTGTAACGGTCATTCCAACGAGTGCTCCCCAGCTCAAGGTTACGCAGTTCACAACATCATCTCCACATTCGATCAAGGTGAGTCGGTGTTTGTGTGGGTTAAACTGCACGACAAGAAGCTAAACCTCAGGGATATTTTATGAAAAGGCTATGTGGTCTAAATCCAGGGATGGAGGGCTGGCGAGTCGTCACTGCTCCGAGCGCGAGTCCGTCCCAGGTGCAATCGCGCTGGTCTCCAGCACACCACAGCGTCGAGGTCATCTCTTCAGACATCCTGCCTGTTTACCTGTCTGCTCCAGGTTCCAAGTTTTACTCAGCTAACCATTTATCACCGTTCATCAGTATGACTGGAACGATGAAGTATTTTTAACATTCCCTTTTCTGCGTCATGCTCAGCTCAGTATCTGGGGAACCAGGCTCTGAGCTACGGTCAGACACTGTCCTTCACGCTCCGTCTGAACCGAGGAGTCCGCTATCCCTCCGCCTCAGATGTCGTATTAGAAGGAGCTGGACTAAAGGTTTCTGCTCCGCTGGGAAATATGAGGACTGTCATCCCCTGTGGCAAGAAAATCACCTACACGTTCAGGTAAGCACCGGCGGTCTGCTTCAGTAATCTGACCTAACGTGATCTCCGTGTAGCCCATGCAGACCGGATGCTGTGGACGAGGCAGCAGATTGAGCTATTGCATGATTACAGTAAACCAAATATATGATAATTAATCCTATTTACTGATTTCAAGCTTGAAATCATCTTGTTCTACTGGCAGATACTTTTTTCATTTTGACGATTTATGTCAAAAAATATTCTAAAAATATTAAATAAAATTATTATAAATATATATTTGCCCATACTCGAGATATTTTTCACTCGATATCATTTTTTGCAGTCGGGCCAATAAATTAAAAAGATTCTTCAAAAATAAAAAAATCTTCATTGTTATGAAATGATAATCATGCGAGCATTGTAATGAAATGCCGCTTGAAGGACGCCATTTTGACTCGCAGCAGCACCGTGTCCCAGCTTCGTATTAGATTCGGATCGTAATAGATTTTCTGATGATTATGATTATGATCACATGATTATGGAATTCACTCAGAACCTTTTAACATTAGAGATTTCTCTTTGGTTCTGTGTGGAGTGAAATGTGTAGGAACGCATCCTCAGATGCTAATACCTTGCTGTTCCTTTCTGTATATTCGTTAGACGCTTGAAGAATGGTCCGGTGAAAGCACACTTTCTCAGTGCTGGCTCACGGAGAACATGCTAGATAAATATTTTGGGTTTAGTGGGTGCGGTCTGGGCAGAGCAGTGTTTAAAAAAGCCTCAGCTGGTGCAGTGCCAGCATTAATAGCCTTCCAGCTGCAGTATTGCCTGAGTTCAGCACTTTATAGAAGCCAAAAGAAACAAGTACCGACAATGTGAGGAAAATGACACCTTAATGAATAACGTGCATGTACAACTGATGAATGTGTTGTTTTTCCAGTAGGACCATGGAGATATTATACAATACACAAGAGCCTTTTTACTCATTTCTAGCTTAAAATAGTCTCATTTGAATTGATTTCAAACATTTCTTAATAGAAAGAAGCAACACAATCTGCCAGTAGAATAAAAAAAAAAAAATTCAAAACAGGCTGAATATCAGATTAAATGTTAGATTTGAGTCATAATAATCTCATCATAGTAGAAATATTAGATAAATTTGCTTGTATTCTACATACTGTATTTATCAACATCCACAATATACATTATTACACAGCCTATTTTATTCATTCTGTACATGAGAACACAGTATTGTTGTTTATTTTGTAGGCTGGATGAACAACCCAGCAGCAGATGGAATCCTCGGCTCTCAGCACCAGAATTTCAAACCCTTCTGAGTAACGTCACAGCCATCAGGATCCGAGTCACGTTTGGGGAAGAGGGTGCGTATGCAAATCTGCTGATTAACGTCCATTCACATCATGTTTTCTCTTTTTGTTTTTGTGCTGAATAGGAGAGGCATGGTTAGTTTGTATGTTTTTAATCGCTACGTGTGTCCACCAGGTCGTGGTTATCTGGACGACGTCACTCTGGTCTCAGCTCGGATGGGTTCTGGCTTCCCTGCAGCCTGGGTGGAGAAGTGCCATTGTCCGACAGGTTATGAAGGACAGTTCTGCGAGCGCTGCGCTGCAGGCTATAAAAGACGTCTCCCTGGACAGGGTGTCCGTAGCCAGTGTGAGCCGTGTGCCTGTCGGGGAGGAAGCTGTGATCCTGAAACAGGTACGCTACTCGGAAAACAGCATTAGTGTACTGATGGATGAATTCTTTAAACTGTAAAGTGAAGTAAAGGCTGGAGGACTATTCGTTTTTACTAATCGATTTACTAGTAATTTGAAAAAACAATTCAGGATGTGCCTATAGTTTTTGGGATGTTAATAATTACAAAACGCAGGCCAAAGCCATCAGGACATGATGTTAACGCGTGGTTGGTGCGGTGTGTCCTTTCCAGGGGACTGCTACTCAGCTGATGAGACTCCTAGTGGACAAGCCTGTGGTATTGGTTACTACAGCGACCCTGAGATTCCTGGAGCCTGCAGGAAGTGCCCATGCCCCGCAGGCTACATCTGCTCGCTCACTGCAGGGACCCTGAATGTGAAGTGCAAATGCCCACCTGGGACTACAGGTGTGTAGCAAGCAACAGGACTGGAGTAAAGCGTCACTAGAGAGCCGTATACGCCGTTCCCATCGAGCCTGTATGAAGAAGAGTAATTGTCTGTTCATTTTCCTGATTGTTTATAGGCTCTCGGTGCCAGAAGTGCAGCGATGGTTTCTATGGTGATCCTCTGGGAGAGAGTGGCGTTCAGCGACCCTGCCAGCGCTGCCACTGTAACGGCCACTTGGACTTAAATGCCGTGGGCAACTGCGACCGCCTGACGGGGGAGTGTTTCAGATGCGTGAACAGCACCACAGGCTTCCAGTGTGAGAAGTGTGTGGAGGGATTCTTCCACAGCAAAGCGGGCGATGCATGTCGAGGTAACGTAGGCGAATACCGACACACAAGAAGGAGTCTAATCAAATCCTACACCTGTTGTACTGGTGTAAACAAGCGTTTCATCATGTTCTCCTCTCTGTCCTGTAGCTTGTGACTGCAACCCAAAGGGATCAATCGCCAGCTCCTGCAGCGACCAGGGCCAGTGCAAGTGTAAGGAGGGTTTCGAGGGAAAAAAGTGTGTCAGATCCACGTGTCCTTCATGCTTCAACCCTGTTAAGAGCCAGGTGAGGGAAATGCGTACTGCATTTCAGACCTAACCAGCCAGATCATGTCCGATTAAATTCTCCCATTCACACAAGCCAGGTTGGGAAAAGTAACTGTCCAGAAGTAAAGCGTGTGAACTGATTGGCCAGTAGTGATGCATGAAGGGAAATATGCGTATCTTATGTTTGTTCAGTCAACTGTAAATGAAGACGTAGAATGAGAAACGTAGTTAACGGCTGTGTCGCGATGTTCTGATGAACAGATTGGGAAGTATGTGAAGAAGCTGCAGCAGGTGGAGGCTCTTTTTAATGAAGTGGGGACTGGTGGTGTGGACATCACTAGCGCCATAGAGAAGGCAATCAGCACTGCTGAGGAAATGGTCAAGACCGTGGAAAGCGAAGCGGACTCGCTGATTGGTAAAACACTCGCTTCCTATCTTGTCTATATTCTTGGAGTCCCAAAAAAACCCCAAAAAACATCTCTACTGATGTCTACAGTTAATTCAGTTACAAGACAATACACTGATGTGAAATATAAATTCAGACATCCTTCTACTAATTTAAAATAAAATAAAGAATGTGATATACCAGTGGACAAAAGAAAACGTACACCATATTAAGTGAAAGTATGAGTGATGTGTCAAAAATCTAGTAGAAATGACACTTAAGTGTAAAAGTAAGTTACTTTAACTGAATATTTTCCCAACATGATCATAGCATCATGATTCACAGGACTCCAATCCGCATAAAAAATGAATTAGTTTAAGATTAGCATTGAGGGGATGGTAGCGTTTGTACCTTTTCTAATGACTTTACTCTCATTTATTAAAATTCAGAGATATTATTAACCAGATCAGGTCATTTCCCCTTCATTAATAAGGACTGATCATGATTTAATAAACTGAGAAATCAGGATTTAGATTATTGTAGCTGCAGGAAACTAAGGAAGGAGATTATTAATAATATTACACTTTACTTCAATAATGGGACGATGCATTAAAACATTAAAAGTCACTGTTACTTAAGCGCTTCAGCACTTTTCCACCGCTGCTGATTATAAGATTTATAATAATTCTAAATTATTTCATCATTCATCTTGTAGAGGCAGAGGAGAATCTTCATGCCCAGCTGCTAGCCATCGGCAACAATCAGTTGAAAGCGGACGGGAAAGTAGAGGGCATCTCGGAGATCGTGGAGAGTGTTGTCAGGCAGGAGCGGCAGTATCAGAGAGAAGTGGCCGACATCCAGAAGCTCATCAGTGATATTAGGCAAAATCTGCAGAAGGCCAAGCGGGACATCCAATCAGTTGTGAGTGTTTTGCGATATATTAATAGCTCTCGTAGCAATTCTGTTGATCTTATAAAATGGGGCTGAATGTCAATCCCCCTTGACATCACAGTTCCCATGGCGACGTGCACTGTTTTTACATCCAGGTTTTGTTTATGATGCCACGTGCACACGTTTTAGTTCTAGTCGTGTCCCTGTGAATGCTCGGTTACTGGTTTGTTGCCCTATTGTGTTCACCTGTTCCGTGTTAAATCCTTGATTTGCATTTCTCTATTTTAGGAGCTCCCCTTGGGTTATGGCCCACCAGGTGCAAACATGGTGTCCGATTTGGTTCAGAAAGCAAGCGATCTCGCTGAGAAGTGAGTGCAGCATCTTTATGCTGGTCTTATGAATGTTTTCAGATGATGCTACTTTGAATATCAGTATCTTATTCATTTAATGGCCCAAAAAGTATCATTAATCAGGGGTGAAATAAAAAGAAAGAATTGTATAGAGAATTTTCTTTATATAAATGAAAATGACAAGGCACGTTTAAGTACATAGCTTTATTACAGTACCTTTGTTTTACTGCATTATTGACCTCAGAGCGTTGTTTTTCTCTTTAGGCACGTGGGTGAGGCAGCTACAGTGGAGCAGACAGCGAAGAGCTCTCTGCTCGAGGCTGAGAAAGCTTTGGCTCTCATGCGCACTGTCATCAGCGGAGAAAACAAAGTCACAGAGCAACTCAATGGCCTCAGGACTCGGTAAGTGACTCGGCTTGTTTGACGTCAGCTATCTGCTGATTCCATCACAACAGATATGTATCGATACGGTACGTACTGATGTAAAGTGTTTTTTTAAATCACTGTGGCAGGTACGAGACAGACATAGCCCAGGTGAATGCCATGAACAAGCAGGCGGCTCGTCTGAGTAACGCAGCAGAGACTGAAAGCACAGTGGCCCTGGATACTCTGAAACAAATATCTGACCTGGAGAAAAACCTTCCAAAGGCGCCAAAGGTACTGAGCAATGAAGCTGTACATTTCTGCTTGGCATAATGAATGGGCTTTTTAAAAAAATATTAGCCTTATATGCCATTCGACGTACTCCCTCCCTTGACTTCCTGTTTCAAAAGGAAATGCGCCAAACATACAGAATCAATTCACAGCTCTCCTGCCATTTCAGTAGTAATGGTTGATAGTTTTCACCCATACACAAAAGGTGTATATTTGTTGTGTGATATGGGATGTGCTCATTTAGACCATGTGTTTATGTGAGAACGCTTAATCAGCTAGCTGTCTGTCTACAGAAGGACATCGCCAGCTTGGTGGCCACGCTGGATGGTCTGAAGAATTCATTTGGGAGTAACGTGTCAGGATTCCTGCAGCTGCATAATCAGGCTGGGGCTGATCAGAGAGAGGCAGTGGAGCTAATGGATCAGCTCAGAAATGCTCAGCAGGTAAAGAAATAACGCCACACCTACATAATAAAGAACATAACCTCACAGCTTTTGTTCAGTGGCACGTTTTTGGCAAATGATTTTAAACCAGTGTTTAAGCTTACCCTTGCCTTGTGCGTAAAGGTCCAGGATCACCTGCTTGCCAGGGCCAACGTCGCCAAAGCAGACGCAGATAAAGCCCTGAAGATCTTTAACAGCCTGGGCAGTGTGGATGAGGCTCTGGAGACACTTAAAGGTTAGGATACAGTTTGGATCTAACAGCACTCACTCTTCTATCAGACAGCAAATTAATCGTGAGCCTACATTTCCACTGCCAAGCCGTAGCTGTGTCAAGCCGGACTGCGCTTAGTGTTTTCACACAGCTACTGTGTGAGCCGAGTTGGGACGTACGCTATAGCCATTTTAACATTAAAACTGATATACTTGGTTTAATTTTATTATTATTATTATTTTTAAAGAAATTTACAAGCATTTTACTACTTATGTGTATAGAAAACCGACACACTAGATAGTCCTAGATTCGTTAGTATGTTTGACATTTTATACACACACACACACACACACACAAGTCGTCTCTCCCACTCATGATGAACTCGTGTTAAACATCTGGTGTCATGCGTATAACTACATGTCCATCGCAACCTTGCGAGAGCTTCCTGTTCCAGCCATGAGAATGATTTCAATACGTTCTTCTTTTGTCAAAGGTGTTCTTAAACGCAATCTGAAAAAAATAAAAACTAAGTATGAAAGATTTTTGGAAGACATTTTGCTAAAAGGTGTTAATTTCCCCCATATATATGGACAGACAGACAATTGGGACAGTTGGATGTGTGGGGTGACTTTAAATCTTTTAGTATTGTCATTAGAAATGTTGGTAGTATTATTACTAAAAAAATATCTTTATATTTTGCTTAGGATTTGAAGTCCAGATCAACAGTAGTAAGGCTTTGGCTGATGATGCGCTCAGTAAACTGCCCATAATTAGCGGCATCATTGGGAAAGCCGTGTTCAACAATGACAGGACTCAGGCCATTCTGGACCAGCTGGGTGACTACAGTGATGCTCAGGCTACGCTCAACAAGCTGAACATCTCTCTGGCCAAAGTAGAGGTATGAGAAATGGACACGTTTGGATCTCTCATTTTGTGCTACGTGAACATGTTGAATTTGCTCACGAGGCTGTTCTCTTTGTCTACGTAGAAAACGTCCGGTTCCCTGCCGTCCTCGTCAGATCTTTTGAAAGCAGCTACGACGCTGAAGGGAGGTCTGGCAGGGCTAGATACCCAAGTAGAATCCACCTTGAATAAACTGACTGAAGAGAAAGCAAATGCAGAGGGAGAGCGGAAGCTAGCTGAGGAGGTAACACCTACACGCCTACACGCCTGCGCTCCTGTGAACTTTAAATCGCGTTCAGTCCTGAGTGTACTCAATTCCATATTTGTTTTTCACTTCAGGTTAACTGGGAGGCCAGGGGAGCATATATTAAAGCACATAACACTAGAGATGCTGTTGGAGATGCTTTGAAGACCGTTAATAACCTTCTAGGATTACTGGGTGAGCCTTGATAACAAACATGCTGCTTTTATTTAACGGATTAATGTCTTTGTAAAAGTTTATCAGCTTCAGTTATATTTTAAAGGAATTACACCAAGTTTTTTTAACATTACATGTAAACTACAAACCAGACACTAATTCATATTCTGATTAATATTAAGTTTATCATTGATTCATTGATTAACTTATCTTAATTATCTTACTCTACGTACTTTCACACTAGCAAGCGACAAAAATGATTTTTCAATTCTCTGTACAAGTCTGGAACTTTTTTAGCTTTAGTTCCTTTAGTTTGCATTTACTGTTTGACTCGCAGAAACAGAAGAAAACTCGGTTTCGTCTTACCCTGTCCTATACAACATCTCATCAAATGAGTATAATACGGGTGCAACACAACACCGTTATCTGTATCTGTGTTTGGATTTAAACCAAAATGACCTAAAACAATGGGGGGGGAAAAACAGAGGTAGGAATGACAACACTGTCAGCACTTCCTCAACCTCAAGTACATGACTCGAGTTCATAATTTGTCTGCTGCGGCAGTAGCTACTGTTTTTTAATCCCGCTCGACGATTAATAGTTTTATTTCTACCTTTCTAACGGATATAGTTGGTTTTAAAGCAGCCTAATGTAAATCACTGTGACCCTGACCAGGCAGTTACTAAGGATGAACGAATCTTGTAAATGCATGCAATGCACAGTGACTCGTGTTCATGTTAATGAATGAGCTTCGTGTCTGTTCACGTGCTCACATGAAAGAAAACACCTCTCATTCGTGATGTTTTTGTCACGTTCCTTTGGATCCCAGTCCTGACGCACACCTCTAATTTCAAATAGATTCCTAGCAAGCAAAAAAACGAATTGTGCACCTCCTTACATTGGTATTCGGCTACATTCCTAGTGTATAGAAACATTATTAAGAAAAATAAAGCTTGGAAGGACGCAGCAGAGATCAGTGGTTCCTCTGGTAAATAATTAGTAAAATTAGCCTAATCGGCCAACAAAGCTAGCACGAAGTCTAGCATATAACTGATGTAAATCAAACAACCAATTTTCACACAGTTTAATGCTTTATTTAATTTGTGTTTAACTAGTTAGCTTTAGCAGCTATATACAGTTTAGCTACTAGTATTTCTCAAAAAAAAAACTATAAACTACAAACGGTACGAGTGACTGGCCGCTTGCTAACGACTGTAGAGCCAATCTTAATGGTATTTAATGGAAAGTGTTTATTTCTATAAGCTAAGGTTATGTGGGAATGACTTTTCTATCTTAACTCCACTTCAAAGCTCTGTGTGATATATGACAGAGTTTGTTCATTGCTAAAGTCTGGCACTTGTCCCACAGGAACACCAGGCGCTGTAGATGAAAAGAAGGTGACGGATCTGGAGGAGGCTATAGCCACAAGCCGGAGACGTGTGGAGACAGAGCTCAGGCCCAGACTCCGAGAGCTGGAGGACAAAGAGGCTCAGCAGAGAGCTGCCATCACACGCATGATCAACGACATCGACACCATCCTGGCTGATATCGACAACCTGGAGCACATTGACCGAACCATTCCAGGTGGCTGCTATAACACAGCGCCCATCGAGGGGCCTTAGTGGCATAATGCAAGAAATGGACTGTGGGTCTGTGCATAGAAAATGCCTCAGAGACTTTTAGAAAATTAATTCCCCTTTACATTTAATGTGTGTATTTTTTATACTGGAGGTTTGTGAGTCAGTGGCTGTTACTACTAACTATATTTATGTTCGTTTGGGAGAAAAAGATGACCGTGATGTGTAAGACACATGCCATATTAATGCAGGTATGAAAGGTTCGGATAGTATAATGCAGTGATTAAAGCACGTGTGTCTGTAAAGCCAAAGTCTGCAAACAATCATGTTATTTTGAAAATGAGTTGTCAGTATTTATTGTATGTATGGTGCTTTTGAATAAAATGTTGATGTTGATGATCTTTTATTAAACTAAACATTAAAATCACTGCTAAATTTATTTATTTTTTACACTTTAGAAGCCTTATATATCCGTTAGAGCTGCACTATTATTACATTAATTATGAATTATTCATGCAGAATTGATAGAATTCTACAGTATGCAAATGAGGGCTATAAAAAAATCACAACTTATTTCATTTGTTTTAAAGCATTTTGATGACTTTAGTGGTCTTAGTGGCTTGTGACCATAGATTTTGGTGGGGCAGGACATTAATGATGACCTAGCTTCTCAACTTAATTTTTTTGGAGGCTATCACACTTGACTTATTCTACAGGCTACTAATTTTTTTAGTAACCCCATAACAGGCAGGTGAAGGTCAAGCCAAGAGGGACCGGCTAATCTCAAAACACGCAAACAAGCTTAGGGTCAAATACCAAGTCATACGTAAAAAACAAGTCACTAATCACGAAGCACAACACAGCAAATGAGCACGAAGGCGGCCGACGTGTTCCAGCCTGGAACCACAGAAAATTGACACACACACACACACACACACACACACACACACACACACACACACTAATACTTTACAGCAGGGGGCTTGAATCTCATCCGCAAAGGACTCAGTGGCTGCAGGCTTTCATCCCAACCACACAGGAGCCACAGCTGATTGCTTTGACTGGCAGTAGTTCTTGAGTTCCTAAATCATAGTTTTGTTCTGTAGGGATCAATTTTCTTGAATCCTCATGAAAATATCAAAATGTCTTCAATGTAAACTATGAGAACCTGGTTCAGGAACTCTCTTAGCATCTCGTTCATGAACATCTGAACATTAACTAGCCCATATGGCATGACAAATTATTCATAGCGTCTAGATGTGGTTACAAATGCTGTTTTCCACTCATTATCTTTTCTAATGCAAATGAGGTTATGGGTACTTCGAAGGTCAGGTGTAGTGAAAATCTGAGACTCCTCTCACCTGTTCCAGAGCCGAGGCTATGAGTGGGAGAAGATACCCATACTTGATCGTGGCAGAGTTCAGCCCCTTGTAATCTATATGCGGCTAAAGGCCACCATCTTTCCTTCCACAAAGAGAAACCTGTGGCCATAGGAGACATTGAGGGGCAAATGTACCCCTGCTCCAGTGCTTCCTTGATGTACTTCTCCTCCTGTATGCCAGACAGAGGGTTGTCTCTATGTCTAGGAGGAGCTGAGCCAGACAGGAAGTCAAGGGCAATGAGGAGGTAGTTCAGTGGCTTTTGCCTTGCTAAACACTTGCTAAAAGTACCTCTGGACCTTGGAGTGGTATGACATGTGAGAGAAAGACAAGCATTGTGACGACTCCAGGATATGATCTCACCTTCCTTCTGGGCGATCGTTGGGGTACGAGTGGAGAACCCAAGATGATGGGGTTCTGTTACGATTATGTGGCCATAAATTAAATTTTTTTCTGTATGCATAACTCTGGAACACATCTCCAAGGGAAGAGTGCATTAAGTGCTCCTTTCTTTGCTCAGCAGCTATCGGTCCAGCACATGCGCTCTTAGACAGCTTTTCAGAGGAACAAGGGGGATTTCAAGCATTTGAGCCACTTTCTCATCCAGGAAGTTCTCTGCTGCACCGGAGTCAATGAGTGTAACAGGAGAATAAAGCATTTCCTCATGAAGTTGTGGTAACTCGTTTTTTGACCAAAATGCCAGATAGAACCTTATAAACCTGAGGTCACAAAAGTTTAATTGATTTTACTTGAAAGAGCCATTAGGGTTCCATAAAGAACCTTTTTTCTGTCACCACAATCAACAGATTGCAAAAATTCTCCCACATAATAATGTCATATCAGTGCTGGGTTCAGTGCTGGACTCCATTTCCCAGAATACACTGCAGCCTACAAACATGGCTGCCACACACTTCTCAACTCACTTCTCTAATCATGGACACCTGTCTCCAATCACACCCATCACTATATAAAGGACTCGCAAACACTCACTCAGCTTTTTGTTGCCTGACTTACCAGGCCTTTATCTACCAAACGAAAAGATGCTTCTGTGGCATCATTTATTTAAAAAAAAAAAAAAAAAAAAAAAAAACTTTTCTGGGAGCTTTAAGAGTGTAGCTGGCTTCTGGATTGTTTGTAGAATGTAGAATATTTTGCAGCAATAGTGGGGCCAAGCACTTTTTGGCCTCATCTTTTAATGAAAGTCTCATCTGGTCTTTCAGTGCTTTATCCAAGGAGATAAATTTAATGCCAATTTATCAAGCCATCAAGCTTCCTGTTTTGCTAATCATCAGAAAGAAGAATCATGATTTGACATATAATGGCTTAAAAGTTAGGAGCATTTTTACTAATTTGTAAATTATAGCAGCCCTAGAGGTAAACTTATACAAAACTACTTGGAGTTCTTTAGGATATGGTCCTTTACTCATGTAACAAAGTTTGGTCTGAACAGATCTGCTGAGATTTGCCCTGACTTCCTGTTTGGTGACCACTGTCAATGTAGAAGAGGTGAAAGAACAGTTTTTCTTAGAAAGTCAGCCATTTTGACTTTTGTTTGGCAAATTATAAATTTGTTGCATCAAGAACATCAAATTGAGAACACTCTGCACCTTCCAGGGGATCAGCAGAAAGAAGAATCATGATTTGATATCGAGCAGTTCAATACTTACAAGCAAGTTTTTAAAAATAATTTATTTTCACATTTTTAATCTGTTCCTGTGAACAGTTTTACTAATTTGTGAATCATAGAACCCCCTAGAGGTGAATTTAGGCAAAGTATGTTAAAGTCCCTTTTCCTGGTTGGTCACTCGCACACACGGTTTGGCCTGAGTAGGACAAGAAACAGGAAAAAAACTGAATTGTGGAAATGAATATCATGGTATCATGGCATCATTGAACTCGACATGACCCAAAGAGTCAGCGGAAAGTGGAATCAGGTTTCGATGATGTTGCATTGCAGAGTTATTGTTGCAAAGGTCCAAATTTGCCCTATTGGTGGTGCTAGATTACTTGAATTGCTGTGTAGGTAGCTGAGACTATCCTCTAACATTGTGCCAAATGTCATACAAAGTGCATGAAGGCTGCCATAGACACCCATATCAAAGTATAATGATGATAAGGAGTAAACATTAAATTACAATAGGGTGCTTATGCACCTTCGGATCTTGGCTCCAAACAATTTTGGTTAATTAACTGAACGTCAGTCTTCACCCTTGACTCATTATGAGTTCATCAATTTTAATACAAGTAGCAATATGCTATTTTTATCCATAATGTGCATCCCTGATATTAATGAAACTCGACGAGTCTCAGTCCTCTTGCACACATCACTGTAAAGAATGACTTGAAATAAAACACTGGCACCAGGATGTGTTTTTTTTTATATATCTGTTCCATTATGTGCACATCAACAGACACATACATTTATAATCAAGCATTAATAATAAATGTAAAAAGCAGAGATAAAATAATCTGTATAATCTGAAACTAAACTGAAAGGAAGTCTGGTGTGTAGATTATGATTTGCACTAACATCAGAGTTGTGTGTAGGAAGCTGAGTGGATTATAGAGGTATATATTACAGCAAATCTGGAGTATGCGTAAGCCATGCAGAGTGAGATGTTCAGCATGTATCCTTTCTAACCCTGTGTTAAACCATATTACTGCGTCATGCACAATGATTTGATGACGGAGATCAAACTTTGTCTGAAGCTGAAGAATCCTAATGATCTAACCTAACTCGTCTACTTGGATGAAGTACAGTCACTGGTCACGGTTTTGTGATGTTTAAGTATAAGTATACAGTACACGTTTAGTTTGAATTCATTCAGGTTAAGTATGTCACGAAACAGTGAAAAAATATACCTTCTACAAAAGACTTGCCAATACAACCTAACCAAATGCTCCATTCTGTCAGCCTTCAGGTAGATAAAATCACTATCCTTACTTACTTATTGTAAAAATTGCTAAAAATGAACTAGTTCATGTTTCACTTATCCAATGTGGTCATACATTTCAAGCTTAAAATTCATACATTAGCATAATATTACGTGATGATTATGTATTGCAGCTTAATTGAGAGATGTGTAGCTGTAAGACTCCGAAGCAGTGGTGGAGCATAAGGAAGTATACGGAGTAATATCACTGCATGGACTGTACAGTTGTACAATTGAGAAGCGCGACACACTCGTGCAAGCCGTTTAAGGGACAATCTGCCTTCATCCGGTCTTGCCATATTAATAACATGACTATCAAAAACCTTTAAGCACGGAAAATGATTAGTAATCGGGGCGGGAATGATATCTTATCTTATAACGCCAAATCTTCCCATTCTTTATCACCTCCTGCTATAAACTCAGGAAAAAAAGCACGACTCTGACAGGTTAATCCTGTTTGTTTCTCACCATAGCAGCTCACTATATAGCCAATAAAATATGACTAAACAAACTACGGGATGGTTATATATGCAATATATTGAAAGTAATGAAATGTAATTATGGGGCAAAACAAAGCTATGTTAAATAGCCAAGTTAAATAAATCTTTAACCTGTTTGTAATATATTTCAGACTCCTACTTAGTATCTTTCAAATTCTCTCACTGCTCTTTAATGGTAATATTAATAGCTACTTTTATATTAATCAAGTTACTTTCACATGAAGCATACAATCACCGGCTGTCTGTGCCACTGCTCGTTCATCCAATTATCTAATCAGCCAATCAGGTGGCAGTAGAGCAATGCATAAAATCATACAGTTCCAGGTCAAGAGCTTCAGTTAATGTTCACATCAAGCATCAGTATCATCAGAGGGTCATCGTCAGACTGGTTCGAAGATAAGATAAAGTAAACGTTCTTGATCCCGAGGGAAGTTCTAGTGTCAGCTTTCTCAAGACAATAGAACAAAAAAAACAATTCAAGATCACAATGAATATATTTGGTAAGAAAAAAAATGATATATAGATACAAACATATATGCTAGTCATTAAATAAAAATAAAAATATTCTTTAAAACTGTACAACTTAACAACTTAACTGTAAAAATATAACTGTAAATAAAAATGAGATGAAAATATTCTTTAAAAAACTGTACAAAAATGATTGACTTAAGCAGCATTTAGGTTTTAGAGCACCCCTTCCGGCAGAAGGTTGGGGCGCTGTGGAATCTGAGTGCCACTGGGAGAGAACAAATCTCCTGTGGCTTTTGGTGTTGCTCTTTGAGCTGACAGGAAGTCTATAGTAACTTAAATAAGCACTCTTTACAACCACGGTGAGCAGAAAAGCAACTCAGAATGCACAATACATCAAACGTTGAGGTGGATGGTCTAGAACAGCAGAAGACCACATCAGGTTCCCCTCCTGCCAGCCTACAGTGCTACAGAGGGCACAAGCTCAGCGATGCTGGACAGTTTCGCCTGTTGACCTCTTGACCTGCATTTGCATGAATTTAGGCATTGCGCTGCTGTTACACGACTGGCTGACTGGATAATCACACGAACGTGAACGTGTACACGTGTTCAAAATAAAGCTGGCGGTCAGTGTGTGTTACGTTTATACGCCCTGTTTAAACTACTGTTTAACTGTTCTATTCACCGCATCGCTTATTCTCAGATCTCGAAATCAAGTTGGAATCAGGGACTATGTGCACTTTTGGCAAAGCGATAAAACACAGTGCTCTTCTTCGACTTCCTTCTTAAAACAAACCCAACTCCAGAGTTTGGAAGCAAGAGGAGAGCCTGTAGGTGTGTCAACTTTTACACAGTCAAAATAAGCTGAAAATGACGGCCACAAAATACTCAAAGTAACGGCAGTGAATTGTTTTTACTGAAAACATTATTAATAGCTTCTTAAGCGTTTTGGCAAGCAACGACAGCCTTATTAGAAGTACTGCACAAAAGGAAAGGTCATTCTTTAATGTGCAACCAAATACAAACGACATATGCATGAATGCACGCTGAAGACAAGAACAGTGCAGCATAATATTTGCAGTTGCATAAATGACAGCAATCCAAATTCCTTTGTACACAGAGTCATATTAAATAGAAAATGAAGTTAGAGATGAGAGGCGCCTAAGCACTCTTTTTTTTTTTTGCAAACACTGTCACAGCAGACTACAGTCTACAAGGCTATTCAAGCGCTCGTGCGGTAAAAGAAAACCTCTAGACATGCAATTAGAGGAAAAGACAGTATCAAACTGACAGCAAGGCCAACATTCAAGCCGGTAACATTTCCTGTATTACACACTCCCTCTTCCGATTTCTGTTCTTTAAACATTCCTTTCCTTCACCTCATTAGACCACTATGTCCACCTGCTCCATTTCCTCGCATCGCACCGGTACAGGGCGGCTCCGTTCGGCACAGCGCGGCGCGCCCTTACTCCTGACAAGTCACTATGATACAGTTAGAAAGGATGACAGATAGTTTACGCTCCTCTATATGGAAAAAGCAGTGGTAGAGTGAGGCAGGACTACACTGTTAATCACACACGGGGAGACAAACGGGGCAGCTTAAAGAGAGGCACCCGCTTGCGTCCTCTCTCCTATCCAGAGGCGGTGATGTAGAGCTGGTTCTGCAGGATGTAGTCAATCACTGGCTGGGTCAGGTAGTCCACCACGTGGCCGTCTCCATGCTGGAGAGCCAGTCTACAGAAGAAAGGTGAACATTACCCTGTGGACACTAATACAGTGAACACAGACTCTCTGCAAATGAGCTCAGAGTTCAGAGAACTCACATTGATTGCATAATAAAAATGATGCCATTACTCACACATACACTTAAAGGCAGATAAACAGCTGAATTTTTGATTTCTATTTTTTTCGTAATCCTCTACTAGGTTCATTCGCTATCTCTTCTGAATACCAAACACGGTAAACATAAAAGTTTCATAACACTTGCATTCAAACCAGAAAAACACTGTTGGCATTTTGGGAATAACCCTAACCCTTCATTATAACCCTAACCCTTCATTATGTCATGACAGTATTTCACATGCACCTCTCAATCAGTGCTGAGGATATGTTACGGACGAGTCAGACCAAATCTAGGGGGGAATCTACAGTCTGGGCAAGAAAGAAATCAGCCTCAGCCTCACTTCTTCATACCAGTCTGTGGTGCTGTTGTGCTTGGTTCCAAGAAATCCAAAATATTCAACACATTACACTATATGGCTGAAAATATGTGGACACCTGACCATCACAGCCACGTGTGGTTCTTCCCCAAACTGCTGCCACAAGGCTGGAAGCACACATTTGTCTAGAAAGCCTTTGTCTTTATAGCATTACAGTTTCCCTTCACTGGAGCTAAGAGGCCCAAACCTGCTCCAGCATGACGATGCCCCTGTGCACAAAGCGAGCTCCATGAAGACATGGTGTGTGAAGGTTGGAGTGGAAGAACTCGAGTGTCCTGCACAGAGCCCTGACCTCAACCCCACTGAACACCGACTGCACCCCAGACCTCCTCGACATCCCAACATCAGCGCCTGATCTCACTAATGCTCTTGTA
>CM040978.1:29495456-29509181 GCA_022985145.1 Pangasius djambal
TCTCCATCAGTTTGCTTCAGCACTGTGTTTAGGACAGTCAGTGACAGTATATAGTTTTCAGGGAATAATACTAAAATAATATTCGAACAAATCCAGATGTTTGAAGATCTGATGATGGTTCAGGTAGCCTTGTAGCACGTTACCTTGTGCTTACGAAGCACAGAGGAATGATTCATTATCCTTTCTGTGTCAGCTCCGTCCCGAGGCACCACCACTATCCCAAAGTCACCTACGATCACCTCCATCTGCAAAATCACCCAGTGCAAAAGGTTTTACAATCTGGAAATTCATCTACTTCAGTTTCTAGCTAGTAATACAGTGCCTTGCATAAGTATTCACCCCCTTACAACCTGGAAATGGAATAGAGTTGGGATTATATATCATGAATCTACACAAAATATCTAATAAAATTGGGGTGGGGGGGGTTGGGGGTTCGGGAGTGATCAATAGTGTTTATAAAATTACAACCTGGAAGATTCTCCTCAAGAAGAAGCTACTGAAATGAGTACAGGACAAAATTCTGGAATAGTATCATTCAGGGTTTGGTTATAAAAAAATATTCCAAGCATGTCTAAATCCACGAAGCCATCCTCCAAAAGTCAGTGACCAGGTACAGAGGGCATTAGTCACAGAAGCAACCAAGCGGCCAAGGGTAATTCTGAAGAAGGTGGGGAGATACACAGTTCAGATGGAGGAACATAATCATAAAGCTTGCGTTTTTGGCAAGAAGAAGCCATTGCTGAAGAATGCCATAGGAAATCCCATTTGGAGTTTGCCAAAAGCCACGATGGAGAGGTTCTCTTGTCTGATGAGACCAAAACTTTCAGCCCTTGGCACATAGCACTACGTTTGGTGGACACCCATCACTGCTCATCCCCACAGTGAAGCATGGTGGTGGTAACATCATCAGCACGGATTGGGAAACTGGTCAAGTTTGAGGACAAGCTGGATCTAGCCATGTTTCAGTACTCAGGAAACTGCCATGAACTGAAGTTCATACCTCAATCCAAATGAGAATCCTTGGCAAGCTTTGCCGTTCACCAACTGTCTGACAGAGCTTGAGCAATTTCGTCAAGAACCATGGGCAAGAAATGTCAGGATCCAGATGTGTAAAGCCGATAGACACATATTCCAGAAGACTTCCAGCTGTAATTTTTTTAAGCAAGTATCGACCCATATTAAGTCCATTTCGATTCCAGGTTGTAACACTACAAAATGAGGAAAAGCCCAAGGTGTGAATAGTTATGTGCAAGACACAGTATTTCACTCCTGAAAGGAACAGTGTAGCTCAGTGCAACCTTTTAGTCTGATTAAAAAAATGCTAAAACTAAACCATGACTCTCTCTATAGCTATAAAATTGAAAGAGCCCCATAAACATCACACTGTGGATCTCTTGAATTTTTCATACCTGTTTGTATGTTTGTATTTTTTGTATTAACGATACTCACATCACTCTCATTCCACAGCCCAGGAATGCAGAAGGACTCCAGCAGGTCACTGCCACACAGGAGCAGGATACGCAACTCTGTACAACACAGCACAATAAAATCACACACTGTAACACAATAGTTATGTTTAATCACTGAGCAGTACGCTATAAACTTCCGAGCATCTAGCTGTTAAAACAGCTGAACTAAGGTGCTGTCCCAAAGCTTCCACACTTACATGACATATTTATAGATTTATCAGAGGTTCACAAGCGCTCGTGTACAACGCAAGTGTACGGACAAGTATTTCTTTTCATCTGCAAAAGTTAATCAGGAAGGTTGAGGATCCCTGCAGTAGAATGTCCCTCAGAAGATGAGGAATGATCGGTATATTAAGTAAAATGTAGCATGTATGGTACAACTGAGCGTAGTGCTCAATGTGATGCTACCACCAGCATGCTTCACTGAGGGGATGGTGTTCTTAGGGAGATGAACAGTGTTGCTTTTCCACAAAACATAATGCTTTGTGCTAATGCCAAAAAGTTACATTTTGGTCTGATCAGACCAGAGAACCTTTCCACCCAGTCTCTGCCATGCCTTTTTGGCAAACTCCAAATGGGATTTAATATTAATGTGCCTTTCTTCCATAAAGCCCAGCTTTGTGGAGTGACTCGGGGTCAGAGAACAAAATCATTAACTGTCATGACATGAAGTAAACAATAATTCAAAATATATTTGACCAATGGAAGGCAGTGCACATTAAGGCCAAACACTAAGACTAAAGATGACTGAATCTGTTGCTTTGTGAGGAGAACACTAGGAGGCAAAATGAATGAATGCGTATCTGTTCATCATCAGTGCGTCTGTCAGTGGCTCACTATGGTGCCAGGCGCTGATCTAGAAACCAAAACACAAAATAAATCAAATCCACTCACCGATTTCTTCATAGCGCACTGCGGTGCCGAGGTTTGCGTTTTCGTCTGCTCAAATGAAACAGAAAGCAGTTGTGGAAATGACTGATCTGATACATGCTCATGTAATGTGTATGCCGTCTCTCTAATATTCTCGTAAGTAATGTAGGATAATTATGGGGTGGACATATCAGATAGGAAAGGAAATTTTTTTTTATCATATCTCAATATCATATCTTAATCTTGTCATACACACCAACAAAGGTGAAGCGTTCCACTTGTGGGCGAACACAGCAGATTTTTCCCAGACTCTCACTCATCTTTCCCCACAGCTTAACTGGATGAGAGAGAGAGAGAGAGAGAGAGACAGAAATCAGAAACCAAACTAATCACAAAACTGTCCAAATTTTCTGATATCAATTCCATTCCAATTGCTTTTCCTTTGGGAAATGAGGAAAATGTGCCACACTGAAAATCAAAACCGTTGTTTAGTGAACAATCAACAGAGATTTTTTTTTTAAATGAATTAAACACTTGCTTCGCATCAGAAGTGAATGTAATTCCTGGTTGCATTGCATTTCACTTTCATCACTGAGTTGCAATCATGACACACAAAAATGCAATCACTGTCCAATCACAGCCCTCAGCTGTACCTGGGGGTGTGGCTTTAGTCTGAGAAGGGGAGAAGGGCCTGAAGGCCGTAACTGTCCATGAGGAATTGTCCATACTGTATAAAGGATCACACTTTCCAGTCTCATCGTTTCTTCATTCCTACTCATTAAGCTTTTCAAAAAGCTCGATGTTCTTATGACGAAAAATACTTCCTTTGCACTGATGTCCCACTTTTTGTGCGATCCTCCCTCAAATGAACGTGTATGAGAGGTGCCCCTCGTCTGTTTGCTTAAATATCACATTTAACCTCGTACATCAGCTTCGAACATTACAGGCAAGAGTGTTCCTGCAAAATTCATCTCTTGTTCTTAATGCTGGTAAAACGTAGTGATATTAAAAAAACAAATCAAGAAATATAAAACTTACACTTCTGTTGTTTGTTCTTTTGTGTCGTTTGTACACTGAGTGGACAGTGTGTACTTAATCTATTTATTTTTACTTTCTCCAGAGGCAAAATGGGTCATCAAGACAGTAATCCGCTTCCTTTATGTTCATTCCACCTTCATAAGCGCCTTCTGTTGAGGACTTGTTACACAAAGTGGCCTTTGGAAAATGAATCCAAAATGCAAACTAAATCTTGGGACTAGTTCACTTTCTCACCGGACATGACTGTTAAAGATAGGTGGTGTTAGTCTGGGCTAGAAAGAAATCAGTCCCAGCCTCATTACTGCATACAAATCGCTGGTGGCGTTATTGTTCCTGGCTCCACAAATAGTCCAAAACGATCAGGATTTATTAACAGCTACTGTGATGTATTTTTCCTTGAAAGAGAGGGATGGCCTTTTTACACCAGCCTCCTGTGCTTAATGCTATTCTTTTAACACTATATCGTTTGTCCGTGTAGTGTATAATTACTTAAAATAAAATGAATTTAATGAAAGCGTTCAGAAAGACACTTACCAGCTGTGGGCTTGTTCGCTGTGTTGCGGTTCTGATAGATAGGAGGAGTGGTGGTCTGGGGCTGGCCAATCACAGGAGTGGTAGAGGGTGTGTTCACATTAGACAGAATGCATCCTGTTACTCTCTGCAGGGAGACGGATTAAACGCTTCAGTCTTAAAGCGGAAAGTGAGAGTTTAATGCTAAATCTGACGAGCTTGTTTTTCCAATAAACTGGTTATCGTCGTATGTGTGACTCAGACCTTCATGAGATCTCGGTGGTGTTCCAGTACACTGCAGGTAGTCTGCCAGGTGTCCTGATAACATTCCCAAGGGTCGACCCTGCACAGGTAAACAGCATCGGAAACCATCTCGTTCATGATCTACTAAATATTAAAATAACTTTACAACAGATGCTGTTCTGACTCCGTGATAAATACCTGATCCAGTCAGATGACTGCACTGCCAGCTGACACATGGTGAGCCGGTGTCTGCTAGAAATAAGACCCTGAGAAACCACATGGATGAAACAGTTGATCATATGTTATTCCCACAAGCATTATACAAGCAGAATGGCAACAGCAAGCACACATCAAGCTCAGACTCTGTCCTCAGAGCTGAGTTAAGTGCACATAGTGAGGCGTTATTACCTTATTGATATCATTAATATTCATTTACACATTGATATTCAGACCTCAGACATAACTACAGACGTGAGTGCTCTCTTAAGTGCATGGAGTGTGCTGAGAATATAGCAATATCCCAGTTACTCATGATTCTAACCTTGGATTTAAGCCCATATTTCTGTGCGATATTGGCTCGAGCGAGGAGCAGTATTACAGTTTGACATAACCACAATATGTCATGCTGAAGTTTGGGGGTCATGAACACACACAAAAAAATTATGGAATGATATTTGAGGCGGACATTAAATACATAAATATGACACTATTCTTTTTTTTTTGCTTAATCAGAGACATCAAATTCTGTTTTTTACAGATAAATTTATGAATTAAATTAAATTTTAAGGATAGCAGATGAAATGCTTTTATGTTACATTGTATTATATTTGAGATCAAACATTTAAAAAATTATCACCTCCTTCTTCTGTCTGCTTTTTTTTAACCCTCAGATTTTCTTCAGGCACCTGCTTGTGTTTAAAGTCAACGGAGGTGTGAAGTACACGCAGGTAATTTGGATAATCTGATCAGTTTAAGCAGGTGCGTAACCCAACACTGAATACCCGTAACTTTCCCCCATGCAAATACTGGTCTACATGACATGACGAAAGCTCGTAACACACAGAATGACTTACGAACGAATCTGCATCTGATTCATGAAATTGTTGAACAACAACTAGTGAGCCCACAATGAATCGTGCACAAATGATGAGTCAGCTTCAGTTGGATAACATTCAGCAAGCTATCAAGATCCGAGGAAAGAAGTAAACAGCGAGGGGAAAATAATGTAATTTCAGTGGAGCTACGTTGGAGGTGCTTTTATGCTGAGGTTGCTGCAAAAAAAAAAGAGACAGCTTTGGAAGAGTGCGCTGTTTTATCATTTTATCATTTTGTCATTTTGCTTTTTTCATTTTAGAAAATAATCAAACACTGAAAAAAAGACCACCGACATGACTAAAACCGTGTGTGTTACCTCTTACGCTCCAATGCATCTATTATTAAACCGAATGACTAATGATGTGATAAAGATCCACTTCTGAGCCTCTGATTCACATTTACAGATTAACTCGTGTTTTAGTTCGAGGTTCCTGCATGCACGATTGTGATTATCCGCATCACAAGGGGTAGATAGACCCTTTCCTAACACATTTACTGTCCATGTTTTGCTGCGTAGAAGCTTTTGTTTTTTAAGCGTCTTGGTATGCAGAGAGACAGAAACTAGGTCAAGCTTCTCATTAATTCCACACAAGGCCCAAGAGATCTTGATTTCTTATTAGGACTAGACCAAACACTGATGTATATTTCATCCCAGTGCATAATTATGTTTAATACTGTCTTAACTCAGATGATGCACAATATTATTATCGAGCAATTCAGGATAAAGCATATAATTCAGTAGCTGCTGTGAATGATGACTACTACACTCGTTCTTTTCTCTCCTTAACTCGCTGAAAGGGTTCTAATTTGGTTCCCTTTGCAGACATTTCAGACGGGTCGTGATCCGCTTTTGTGCATTTGATTCATTCTTCAGGTTCTGCCACTTACCGGTTTGCCATAGGAGTCATGTACAGGTGAAATGATCCCTCCAATCACGATGAAGCGCCCAGTCTTTTGCAGGAAGTCTCTGGCTTTTTCTGCAAATCAGTCATGGTCACATGATTAGTACAACAGTTTCTACGCTTTTAGTATGGAATAAAACACTTGGGGCTATGCAGTTATAGGAAAATAATCCACAGTAGGGTGGTGTGATGTGGCAATATGTGAAGTGGAGCACTTCTTCTCTTATAGCACAGTGATTACAATTTCTAATTAATGAATGAATGACGTTGTGCTTTTTAACCATTTCTAGTTACATTTTAATATTTTGGAACGTCCACAAAACGTTAGATCCTGTAATCACTTACTAGCAGATATACATATATATATATATATATACAGCCATTCTGTCACTGGCCTCTCTTTTTTTCTCTCTCTCTTGTAGTTAATAAGACAAAAAAAAACATTTCATCTTACAGAGAAACTGAAAAGCGCAAAGTCCTGGAGACTTGGCTGTGGTAGAAATCTTACCGACTGTTACAAAGCACTGACACTGGAGACTCCTTCCATAAATGTTAAATAAACATCTCCTTACAGAAACCTTCACCATACTTTTTTCTTTGTTAAATAATATCATTAAAAAAAATCCATTTATTATTAGATTTAGTTTATGTAGATCCCTGTGGATGAGCAGTTACTATAGAAACGATAATGTATTAGAACAAGCGCATTAATATCGACCTCTCATCTGACGCACAGCTGGAACTATTGTCTGAACCACTGTACTGTTACAGAAAATTAATCCACACCTTCAGATATGAGAATTCAACAATGCTGGGTTTTTTTTTTAAACATCAGCAGCTCCAGATGGATAAGTGACTTGTTATCTATACCAGTGCGAACATGAGGACAGGGACAAACTGTCAAGCTCAGAAACAACAGCTATAACATCTAAAACAAGGACAGACAGCAGAAATAACAACGAAGACGTCCCATGCATAACCAGCACAGTTTTCAGACTGTTACTGGAGGGAAAATATTCTCTTCCCACTCATCATTTTGAGCAATGTAAGGGGAAGGGGGTGCACAGGGAATAGGACGTCCTCTTGAGATGTGTTTGTGGAAACATCAGGTGCTTTATTTTAGCAAGGAAACCATCAGAGTATTGAGAAATGATTATGTGTAGGGAGAACACTAATGCAAGCTCTTAATATTGTCTAATATTTTCTACGTATAATATAAAATATACAGGTATATAATATGATACATATATAATACAGTGATGAATGACATGTGATATTATATGTACATTATTAGTATAAAGTGTCTTCTACATACATTTAACTTCAAATCATTCTAAATGATCACACTAAATGATATTATTTGATTTCTTTACCTTTTTGATATATTTTTTTTAAAACCGCCTGCAAATTTATTCTGCTTCTACACAAAGCATACAGCCATTAAAGAGGGCTTTAAAAAGTGGGTCAGAAGTCTTTAGACAATCTAACGCAAATGGAAGCTGAAGGGTGCAGCACACGGCGGCCTCGCTGTACTGACATTCGCTCTGATCCTCAGCTACTCCACAGCGCTGCTCCCTGACTTGCACAGTCAATCCTCTGTGACCTTATGGCCTGTAACGACTTTAAGACCTTTCAGATCTGAGTCTAACTCAAATGAGCAATAAATCTGGTCTTAAAATATTGAACATCTCTTTATTTTATATATATTTTGGACGTTTTATAATCTCTAGGCTACCATATAACTACATTTAAGTCCCCAAAATATTCCGCCAAACAATCTGTATTTAATAAACTGCATTCGGCAGATGCTTTTATTCACTGCCATGAGAGGTGAGTAAGGCTTTTCTCAAGAGCCCAGCACTGGCTATCTGGAAATTTGAATCTGTCCTTAGTCTATACACAATGGCCTAATACCCTCTTATAATACATTGCACCATTTTGTCCCCGGCAACTACCGAATATCTCTCTAGCTGGCACAGTGAGACCTTTAAAAGGGGGTTTTAATCACTCCCGGTACAATAGGATGCACAGCAAACACCAATTACTATAAATGCATTGATACTAGGGATATAGACTTAAAACTATATCACGATATTTCATGGTGTTTTTTGCGGTAATGATATAAATGACGATATGAAAATAATAACATTCAACACTATCTTTTTGGTTCTATTGGTATTAGTCTCGCGAGCCGTCTGATTCACATCTGATCTTCTGTATCCGAACCATTTCCATATTATGGAGGAAGCTCCTTTTTTGGGGATTAATTCTTCTTCCTTAGGGGTTGGATCTCCACCTTCCACCATGCTTGTTCTCCTTCTACGTGTGAGATGTCCACGTTGCGGAGCGTAAACACGTCATCGTCAATATCGCGGGATGACAAACTCTTATCATGGGGAGGAACTGTACCGGTATATCATGGACGATGCGATATGGCACAACCCTGAGTGATACTGATACTGGTATAGGGTTTCCACCAAATAACGAGCTTACTTAAAATGATTTATTTAAAAATTCTCCAATACCACATGATACCCTGCGACGTAAGCCTAGTGATGCTAATGAACAGATGACATGATGGCAGCAATCTGGATTTATTTCATGATTAATGATGGCAGTCAAAGCAAAGCAGACTGCAGACTCTGTGAAAATCAAGCCGTATATCTTTCTGCAGAACAAGTAAGCTGATAAAACATCTTATGGTGTTTATACGGTATGTTTAATAGAGAGTGCAGTGGCGGCTGATCCGAGTGCACAGAGCAGTATCGGCTCATTAAACGGCGCTATTCACGAGCGTGAAGCAGTGAAGCCACCGGCCGCATGGCACAGCACTTCAGTCCTGTGAACACTGAGAGCTGAAGATACCTCACTTCCTTTCCTCCTTGCTCATCAGGTCCTAAGGTGCAGTTCACAGCATCAGCTGCCCTCACACTCGATTCTGAAGGAACTATTTGAAAGGCATAACATGTTAAACATGAAACGCAGCACGAGGAGTTCATGCTAGCAGCATCCAGCATCAACTATCCTAAACACAGCTAAATAAAATGTTCCATGAAGCCCCTGATTGACTAACACTAAGTTTCAGCATCAGTATCACTATCGGTATCAGCAAGTACCAAAAAAAAATATTCATACTAATACTCAAAAAAAAAAAGGTTTTGACGCTTCTCTATAAATACTTTGATAATTAATGTTATTACCTTAGGTAAGGTTTTCCAAGATTTATCCTTTTCCTAAGAGTAGGATAAGGCTCCAAATGTCTAGTCTCCAGGCTTTAAAGGTCATTTTCCTTTCAGTATTGCTCCAAACCTCAGTGTGATAGTCATCAAATTCCTAACTGAAGTTTTTTTAAATTGATTTGTGAGGCAGAATCATATCCACTTCAGCAGTTGGGAGCTTTATTCAATGTTCCCACAGTGGCTGCTGGAGATTTCTGGGATCTGACCTCAAGCTTCTGGTCATTACTACCTAATCTTATCTGCCAGGCCAACTATGATGAGAGTTTTCCTTAATGAATAGGCTATGCAGTGTAAGATGCGATAATGCAACATATTTCCATCTGACGTAGTCATTGCAACTTTCATTCTCATTTCATTCAATTTTATTTGTATAGCACTTTTAACACTACGCACGCAAGTCGGAGGTGATGGTGGAAATGAAGCCTCCCGAAATGAGCCAGACTCAAAAGGAACCTCTTCTGGTTGATTTGAACTCGTCACAGGAAACGAATAAGCTAAGGCTTGTAATTAGGATCTGTTAACGGCATTAAGGTCAAAGCTTAGAATCACACCACTGTAATGGTACAGTACATTTAGATCCCTGGTGAGCAAGCCAGAGGCGATGCTGGCAAGAAAAAAAAACACTTGAGAGGAACTAGACTCAAACCCGAACCCATATTCTTACAGGGGATTTTATCTCGTCGGAGGAAATCAATAAGCTAAGTCTTGTAATGAGGATCTGATAATGGCAGCTTATGTTATTTCCAGTGACGACTGGGTGTCATTTCCCTTTGGGTGACTCAGAGGAGCTTTTCAAAGGTAAACATTGCAGACAAAAATCAGGTTTGTGTTTTCCAGGAAATAATGTTGGATTCAAATGATCTGCTTTGCATTTTTCAAAGGCCAGAACGTATCCGAGGCATGTTTACAGACATCTGAATGTACAGTACATTTAGATCCCTGGTGAGCAAACCAGAGGTGACGCTGGCGATGAAAAAAAAAACCCAAAACAGATCTTGAAAGGAACCAGAGTCAAAAGGGAGTCATGTCTTCTGGTTGAACCAGACTCAACTCTTCTGGTTGATTTTATCTCATGAGAGGAAATCAATAAGCCAAGGCTTGTAATTAGGATCTGTTAATGGACGCTTATTTTATTTCCAGCGATGACTGGACGTCACTCCTCTCCGGGTGACGCAAACGGTTGTAAACATTTTAGACAAAAATAGATTTTGGAATTTTTTTAGTAGATAATGCAGGATTCAGATGATCTGCTTTGTAGCTGGTGTAAACCACATCTTAGTGTAGACCACGTGAGGACGAAACTTTGAGATGGATCAGAATCAGAAGGGACCCAAACCCATCCTTTACCGGGTGATTTGATCTCATCAGAGGAAATCAATAAACTAAGTCTTGTAATGAAGATCTGTTAATGGCAGCTTAATTTTTTATGTCCGGTGTTCACGCAGAGGGGCTTCGTAAACACTTCAGATAAAAAAAACAGGCTTTATCCTTCATATATTACTGAAATTTCTGTTATAAACTATGTTGGAGTTGCTTGATATTTTGCGTAGGTCAAAGCCTAGATGTGCTCAGAGCAGATTGTGTAAGCCCAGCCCTGTAAAGCAGCGCACCAAGCATTGTTTTAATCCTGGATAAAAGATCTCAAAGAGCAGAGAAAAGAGCATTTAGGTATTACTGATCATTAGGTGCATAAATCATCTAGGCCTAGTTGCGCCACATGACGCTACGTGGCCGCTGTTCGGCGAGTCAGCAGCCGTCGCCCATTTCAGCACCGCGGTCTGGACAGCGACCCGCTGCCAAGTGCTTCTCCAAACACCATCATCACCCACTAACCAGCACCACATCATGTGGCGTCCACAAAGTCCAGTACAGAAGAAATATTCCAAACACACACACACACACAGACGCACACACAGATTCAGGGTGTGTTGCGGTTTTTCTCCTGCTCTGCTCGAGAAACAGAAAGTGCTCACCGAACATATGGATGTGTCCCTTTGTGATGGGGTTGAAGCTTCCGCAGGACAGCAGGATAACGTGGGTTTTGGTGGTTTCTGTCATGCTGAGTGTGCTCCGCCGCGTCTCTTCTCACATGCGGGCTCGATTTCAGGCCTTTTGTTTGGATGTTCCAGGAGAAGGCGAGGTTTGGTTCAGCTGCGGCAGAGCGGCTCCACTCCTCCAGACGCAGAGCTGCGCGCTGATAGGCTTCCTGCCCTGCTGTCTTAAAGCAACACAGCCGGCTTTTCAACCAACTGAGCTGCTGGGCATCACATGACAGAACTGTAAAGAGTAGAAAACAAACCTAAAGACTGTACGTAAACTCCTCCAGCACACGTTCCCCAAAAGCTCCATCATGCTCAGATCAGCTTGTTTCTGGTTGCACAGCTACTGATTTTACACTTTCTCTGAAGCCCAGGTTCATAATGCATCATAGCTCCATTTATAGCTCTTCATAAGCAAGTAGTATTGTTGTATAAATACATGTATAAAGACACATCAAGACCTATACTTCATTATAATGACAGTTAAAGTTACATTTACATTATTTTTATAATTACTAATAAGTCATTAGTAGCATAGAGTTGCTTCCTCAATGCCCATGCTCATAATGCATTATACACTGATTTATAAGTATTAATTAGTGTTTATTAGTTACGGTTCCATGAATGTGTTTATAAAGATGCAGCATCATAAATAAATGTAACCATAAAGCAAACAGGAAGTGCAACTAGGACCACTTGCTTGTGGGCCTCCTAACAGAGGTTTAAGTTAATGTTGTGTTCGTGTTCATTTATATTTACGGCATTTGGCAGACGCTCTTATGCAGAGTGACTTTTATGTCATTTATATAACAGAGCAGTTGAGTCGTAACCACAGAGACCCAGTGTGGAAGCACCTGTAGATGTAGAGAGTGTGTTCAACACACGATGTGTGATTCGACTGTGATCTTCGTTGCTGATGAAGCTGTTGGTGACTGCGTACAGAGAACCGTTAGCCATCCAAGGAACACTCGATGCGTGGTGCAAGGCTAACCACGCTAACCACTTCATTTCCTGTTGCAAGGCTGTGGTAACGTTTTAGACATTAGATTTGTCAGGCAGTGGACGAGCTCTGAGATACGCATTCCTGCGCTGCTCTCGGCGCTGCTCTCTCGTTGTTTACACTGACCACGTGTGTGTCGAGTCTCGTCTCCAGCCCTGTCCTGTCACTGCTGTGCTTCCTGCGTGTGTTCTGTGTTTAGCCCTTGATTAGATTGTCTTCATAAAGCCTGCTGTAGTCTAGTCTTGTGTCTGTGTTATCGTGTGTTAATTACTGATGTTTCATGGTTTTTCCTAGTTCCTGGTTTTCTGTGTCTCTTGGGTGTGTTTTCTCGCTTTGATATATAGATTACGCGAGTTTAATGCTCCCTACCTGTTCCCTGACCTACACTATGGACACTGACGATGATTATCGTATCTGCCCTAATAAACGACGTGTCGAGTATAAGCACTCCTGTCCTGCATCACACTAATGAATATCACACTCAGGGGTTCTCTGAATGTTACCCTTAAGAGCTTTTACGTGAGAAACCTTTTCTGAACAGTAATCCTACATAGAGCGTTTAAGAGTGGGGCAAAGCCAAAAACCCTTTATCCTTTATAAACATTCTTTAACAATGCTCCTCTCAGTGTATTGTCATTAATGGTTCCTCACTAGATAGTCAGGACTTGTGGCTAGAGCTTCTGCTGAACAAGGACAGCAACAATGAGGCAGATAGTACAAGTTTTTTAATTAAATGGATGAGCTGGAACTAAATGAAATTAATAAAAAAAAACTTAATGAACATAATGAAAGAAAGGACAGAAATCCACATTATTGGCACTGAAACAAAAAGAGCACCAGTTTTAATTAGGTTGGGAAAATCTGGCTCTGAATTAATGAAGCATTACATTTAAATATCTTACTGACAATGTCGTTTCATTTCTTTCATCTCCAGTAACTGCTTTCTCAGGGTCAGCGTCCTAATGCGTGTATCCCAGGAGCACTGAGCACAAGACCAGAATTGTTTATTCTAGTAATTAATATGATTAATAAATAAGTAGTGAATTTGTCTCCAATTATACTCCTTCACCCAGATTTGGAGCTAAAATGAATGTTTCCAGTGGAGGCTACACATCCAGAATATGTCACTTATTTTTATAAATATAACCAAAAGATATATTGTTCTCATTTTCAGATGCAAAGCTGATAGAGAGCTCAAGCTGTGATTAATTTATCACTCTTTAGGACACCTCATCTCTACAGGTAGTAGATACTTTATCTGTTGGGGGATTCGGAAATTCCCTGTAACCCCTTTACTGTGGATATTAACCCCTTTACTGT
>CM040978.1:29517898-29534611 GCA_022985145.1 Pangasius djambal
TGGGAGAGTGCCCCCTGCCAGCTATCAAGGTGTCCCTGGATTGGCTGAGGCTGCGGCCTGGCGTGTTTACCGAGAGCGCGGTTGACCAGAGACAGTAGTATGATGATTCTTCCTTTCCATTTCCTTTTAGTTATAGTGTATTTTAACAGAGCAGCGAGGCTCGACGGCAAGTGCCAGCCCTGGACTCCTGAATGTCGCCTTCCCGTTACATAAATCTACCTGAGAGAGTAGGTAGGAGGTTATCGGGTGGTGACTTGATGGACACAACTAGCGAGATACTTTTGGGGGGAAAAATGGCAGTCAGTCACTACAAGCCTTTCACTGCAGCGTTATTGTGTGTGTAGAGTTCAGCCAGATGCACTCTGTGCCACTCCTGTTAACCAGTTCCACCCATATGTCCTGGACTGGCTTGCATCCTATCTGGCTAAGAGGGTAAAAATAAATAAATAAATAAATTCCGTGGGTGTCCTTGAATACTGAACGACTCGCACGATGGTGGAAATAGCATCATTGTGGAGTGTTATGGACAATTTTCCGACCAGTGAAAAAGTGCCGTTAGGGTGTAACACAGGCTGCATTCATCATGCCCCTGTTGAATTGAATATTGAAATTAATTCGCAGAGACGTTCTGCATGCAGTCATTTCCATGTTCATGAATTTTGACACGGTTATTGGTGTTTGTCAGGACAGCAGGTTTGATTATGTGCCTCCTCTTGATTTATCATGGTGATGTATGTGTCATCTTCACACAGCATTTGGCCGTGGCTGGTGTCCATACTGAACAGCTTCCAGCCCAAGGAGGAGGATGTGTCAAATTCATCAGGTAACGTGTGGATCCCTTTAGTGTTGCGTTATCGTGTCTCTCGTTGCTGAGTCATGTGTAATGGTAATTATTTCTGAAGCTGCTTGTCCGGTTGTGTTACAGCTACTCCGCTCCCAGAAGAGTTTGAGCTCCAAGGCTTTTTGGCTTTGAGGCCTGCGTTAAGGTAACTTAACCTTTATTACCTTATCATAATCGGAAGCCGTTGCACCTGTAAACTGAAACCAAGGAACTTCCTGAGAGCTTGAAGTAGAGGTCTGTGCAGGACAAGTCCCACATCAGCATAATAGTCGTTTGTCCCTCTAAGCTACAGTACGTGTTCATCAGATTTATGTGTTTCACTTTGTTGAGAAAGTGCCGATATGTGTGAGATGAGACGGAGAGAAGTGTCGAGCTGCTGCTCTTCCTGGTTGCTTTTCTGTCTGTTCTCACCGCGTGCCGTATTAGCCCATGTTACGCTGTGTCCAGCCAGACCTCTGCTTCGTGTTTCTGCTTCGGTTCTGTGACCTGTTTGGTAACCGAAATACAATTTGATGATCCAGGTTGCTAGACTTTTCCAAAGGGCACCAGGGCATTGCGTTTGGCAAAGACAGCTTCATAGTTCACGCCCGTCATCAGAGGCTCGTCAGTTTGGGCAAGTGGGTGGCAGACAACCACCCTGGGTGAGTTTCCATATCATTGTTCTTTCGCTTGTCTCCGACCAGGTTTGACTTCATGTAGTTTTAAGGTGCACTTCGTTCTGTCCCTACAGCCTTATCCAGTGTCGCATCAGTGACGGTTTACTTCTCTTCCACACCGACATCCCTGAGCTGACGGTGGAGGAGCCGCAGGAGAAGGAGCCCTCTGTGCTGCAGGAATCATCGAATGGCGAGCAGAATCCTAATGACGGCTCTTCCGGCCTCAAATCGGTACTTTCCATGGGGAAGAGCCAGAGCAGCGGTCTGGACAGCAGCGAGAGGCCTGTAGTCACGTTCAAGGAGAACATCAAACCTCGCGAGCAGAGCCGTAACCAGCAGCACAGGGATGGAGGGAAGGAGCGAACCGGCTTCGGCAAGGGCAACGGAATGCCTCTGAAAAATGAGCAGAAGAAGGATGGCAAGAGGAAGAGTGAGGTTAAAAAGAACAGTCATGAGAAGGTGCCGGATGCAGGGAAGCAGGTAAGGGGAGTCACTCTTCTAATATCGCCGTGCATTTCCTTTTGTGGCGTTCAGCCTGTTTGATTTCTCAAACTCTTCCGGCTTCTGTGAAGGTAAAAACCCAGGTGGAAATGAGGAAGACTCCGGTGTCCGAGGCACGGAAGACTCCAGTCACACAGACCCAGACGACGTGCTCTTCCCAGTTCATCCCTATACACCACCCAGGAGCGTTTCCTCCTCTCCCCAGCAGGCCAGGTACCAGCACACACACTCAGTCGAGAGATTTTACAGTCAGACTGAACTCTAACTGGCTTTATTAAAGACATTTTATGAACACATGGACACTTTTAAAAATGTTTTAATCATTTCCTCTGTTCTACACCAGGTTTTCCTCCACCAGCATATGTGATCCCACCCCCTGTGGCGTTTTCTATGAGCCCTGGCTTCACCTTCCCAACTGGTGTGTCTGTCCCCACGTCCTTCCTGCAGCCTGCCTCCCATCCTCAGTCTCCCAACCAGGTGCAGTCTGGAAAGCCCTCACACATTCCCTACAGCCAGCAGAGGCCCTCTGGCCCTGGGTCCCTCACTCAGGGGCCTCCTCAACCTCAAGCCCCACCTCAGCCCCAGCAACCACAGCCAGCTCCTCCACAGCCTTCCAAACAAGCCCTACAGCAGAGTGTGCAGCTTCAGGTGCAGCAGCAGCAGCAGTCACCCACCAAGCAGAGCTCCCAGCTGGGCAAGAGTCCACCTCACCACACTGGCATGCAGCAGGTACCCGAGTCACCTCAGATAGCGACTGTACCTCTGGGTAGCATTTTATATGTCCTTCCTGGCTAAAACTACCTTCAGGTTTTCAGTTCCTTCTCACGCTAGGTTTATGTCGCGCAGTATCACGAGATATCTGATGGTATCGGAGCATTTTTTTTAATGAATACACGTAGATGAGCACAGTATCAGACTGATGCCTGTGTTTACTGATCTTCTCATTATGAAGCAGTCTTCATGACCATGTTCTCTCCGTCCCTTTCTCAGCCATACCTGCCTGTCTCTGAGCAGGCTGGACAGATGTGGAGCCAACACCAGGCCCCGCCGTCAATGTCCAAGATGCCCATGCCCGTCAAACCGCCGTTCTTCATGCCTGCGCAGGACCACATGAAGCTCTTCGAGCACTCCATGCCCCCTGCCGTGTCCATGCAGCCTCCGCAGCCCAGCATGGACAAGAAGATGAACTTCCAAGAAGTGAAGATGCCGGATTTTTACTGGGAGCCGCCGTACCGTATGACTGAGAACAGGGGCAGCATGGCGGACAGGATGGGAAAACACCAGCCTGGAGTCTTCTGCCCAGAGCAGGAGAACACGCCTCGAGTGCCACCTTATGAGGTTTGCTAACACTCTACTTGATTTTTATTTTTATTTAATGTGTTGTGTTTTGGGTGTGATGAATATTTCTCTCTTCACTTTCCTCAGCCAAAAGTACTACTTAAATATGATTTATTATTACTTCCTTTTAACATCTAACTTTAAATTCATAAAATTAAAAATTATATTCACATAGTAATTATGGTAATATTTCCACATTTACGTCTTCATTGAGTTTCTGTTCCGATGAGTTTTTCTCTTAAACCAGTGTTCTAGCTTCATTAAAAATAATCAGATCTGCGGTTTTTCGGACAGCTCCAGGATACTTCAGTTAAAGAAATTAGTCCTCTTTCTGATTATTATTTTTTGTTTTAATTAAATTTAGCACAAATTTTTGCAGATCAGTGGCACAGCCGCATTTCTAGTGTACGAGTGCGACGTGAAATCATACAGGCTGCTGAAAAACCACGGTATCAGTAGATTTATACAATACATTTATGGGGCACAATTACAGGGTGAAATATATTTGGGCGATCGTCATGATAACCTGGGAATCCTGTGTGTGTGTGTGTGTGTGTGTGTGTGTGTGTGTGTGTGTGTGTGTGTTGTAGTGAGTGAGACGTACTGATGTATTTCAGTAAAATGTATGCATGCCTTAAACCTTTTCTTTTCTGTTCTTATTCCAAGCTGTCCTCTGCAGTAGTGACATTTCATGACTCTGACTATTAATCCAGTTTATGATTTACTGTCCTTTTTAAAAACATTAAATTTAAGAGGATCTTGGCGAAGCGTGCGTCTCCGCTGTTTCCGCGAGTCCGGTACAGACGAGCGGAACTGGTGCTTTTCTCAGGCTCTCCGTCAGGTGCTCTCGTTTCTTAAAGGGCTGTTTTTTTTTCCCCTCTCTTTCTTTCTCTCTTTCCATTTCTCTTCTGTCTCCTTCCTTTCCTGTGTGCTCCATCTCTCACTAGGACAACAAGAGCTCTCCTCTTCTTCCTCCAGACCTGTTAAAAACTCTGGCAGACTTTGAGGAGGAGGAGGAGTTGGTCTTTTCTAAGCCTCATGATTTCTACCAGGCCTTGGCCGGCCCTCTTAACTCTGCTCCTGGAAGAAACATGTTTGTATGTCGTTTTTCCCTCCTATTTCTTTAGGCAGCGCGCTTTTTATTTCTCTGTCTGCTTTTTACAAACTCTGTTGCTTCACATCTGCTTTATGGTGTTGATGTTAGTGGCTGGTGGACAACCAGAAGAATGTTTCAGGTGTAATATTAGAGAATGGTGGAATTCCAGAGCCAATCAGACTGTAGCTGGTCGTAGGGACGCACCAATCCCTTTTCTCCGTTTTGAACACGAAACCGCTATTGATCTATCGAGTATCAACCGGTACTGATCCGAAACGGACCTTCCCCCTGTAACGGTTCTGCACTGCTAGCGTAAGGGACTTTAGGCCTGGTGCTAAAGGGTGGAGGTAAGGTCTGGGTCCGTTCTTGGGGTTCTTGAACACAAGACGTAAATCACATCGACACGTAAAATGGAAAAGCGAATGTCCAGTAGATCTGTAGCTGAAAATATCATTTTCACTGCAGCTCAGAACTGGATTGGTGCATCTCTAGCTGTTTGTCATCACAGCTGTGTTTTTTTTTTTTTAACCTAAAATATTAGAAATGAACATGTATTTTTATGTCTCTTTTACCCCCCAGACGTAATCATTTTGCTTCTATTTTTTTTTGTAGTTATCAAACCAGTCCAGGCTAGACAGTGGATCGGAGGTGATGGGTCAGTCGTCTCTACTGCACCGCTCTGTCTTTCCCATTCAGGTAAATCAGGAATGTAATTTATTACCACACACACACACACACACACACGTGTTTTTTCCACAGCTTGTGTTTGTGCCGCTAGATGGCAGCATAATCCACAGAAATGTTCCATTAATCTGGTGCAGTGTGATTATTATGTTTATGGTTACTGGTCAGTGATTAACAGCAGTAGCTCTGAAAAGCTGTGGAAAGTGTTGAGCTGAAATTTCTGCATATGATTAGAAGAAGTTTTTAACACCGATTCTTAAAATTATTAACTGACAGAAATAGCTGCATTGCTCTCGCAATGGTAAAAAGCTATCATTCGCTGGTTTTCTAGGAGAACTACCAAAACAACAGCATATTCAGCGAGGCATACGGTAAGAACATGGCGAGCACACCGAAGCCTGATGTACCCATGATGCACCAGGAGCCCTCCCTGTACTCACTGTTTGAAGGAACTCCATGGTCACCTTCTCTTCCTGCCAGCTCAGGTATGTCGTCCTTCTCAGCCTCTCCTCTCTAGAGGACTGGTGTTTTACCTAATAATGAGTTCAGTGATAGAAAGACCAGCTAATCGCATAACTGACTTCGCTTCCATTGAGTAATTTCTGCCGCTGTGGCTGTTTACTGCCACTCTTACACTTAAACGCATGTTCTGTAATAAAGAGTTTAGAAGTTCTGTTGTGTATGGGCAGATCACTCGACCCCAGCCAGCCAGTCGCCTCACTCGTCCAACCCGAGCAGCCTGCCATCGTCGCCTCCCACTCACAGCCATGGCGCGCTGCCCTTTTCCAATTTCGGCCCCATTGGCACACCAGACAGCCGAGACCGCAGAACAGCAGACCGCTGGAAGCCTGAGAAGACCGGTAAGCTCTCTTTAACCCGAGGCTTCAGCATGAGAATAGCAATAACGGTAATAATTATTCAACTTCGGGGCGCTTTTTGCTCTGTAGGCGTAAGTGGCTTTGGGCTGGACTACTTGCCTGCTGGATCGTCTGCCCCAGAGCCAAACAGCTGGCACCAGAGTGCCCCAACCAACAGCTGGGCAGCCCAGGACATGCCCATGGACGACTCGTCCACGGTCCTACTCGACAGCTTCAAGGTAAGTCTCGCAGTTACAGGATGGGTGTTGAAGTTGAGCAGTGAGATCAGTGCTCAGGTCTGTAAGGGTAATTAGGTAAAGTGTAGCGTAACATAAATATATTCAGTGTCCGTCTTGTTTCGAATCGTTCTCTCAGCTTTGATCTTATAAACGAGCCTCTGTGTGTCCTCAGTCTATCTGGTCAAGCTCGATGATGCAGCCAGGCCCTTCTGCTCTGGAGCAGCTCCTCATGCAGCAGAAGCAGAAGCAGCAGCGCGGCCACGGCACTATGAACCCGCCGCACTGAAGAGATACACAAAGCGGGTGCAAAGCACTTGTGCGAAAATGATACCGAAGACAAAGAAGAGGTGCAAAACCACAAGCTCCAATCGGAAATTTGTTTTCCGGCGTTAATCTGCGTGTGGAGGCTGGAGACGGCGGCCGGCGTGAACCGACACGCTCCAAAGCAACCGCTCGTCTGAGCGACAGGGGAGGTGCAGCCTTCTCCTCTCTCTTTCTCTCTGTCTCTCTATCTTTGTCTTTCTCTGCCTCTAAGGCAAGGAGGGCGTAAAAAGCACCTGATATACCGCACTGCTCAGCATGTAGCCGCCGCAGAACCGGTCACATGGAGGGGGACTTGGAGGGAACTCCCTCTCTGATCACCACTCTGCTTCCTCTAAGGGACACAAAAAAAAAAAAAAAAAAAAAAATACTCCTCCTGTTTCATTTGGGCTCTGGACGCTGGAACGGACCTCGTCAAAACCACCTGCATTTACCTTGACTGATTCACAGCACATGGGAGAGAATGAGTGTGTGTGTGTGTGTGTGTGTGTGTGTGTGTGTGTGTGTGTGTGTGAGGGAGAAGAATGGGGTGTTTATGGACGGGGAGAAATGGAAGGGCAGAACAGAAGGATGAACTTTGAGAAGTGTGAAGATGTTCGGTTGGAGGAGGGCGCTGTAGCTAGGGTGGGGAGGATTAGAGTAAGGATAGCGTGCTGTGTGTCGCAGCGGGTGTAACGAGTGCGTCTCTTCGGACTGCACACAGGACATGGCTGCACATCTATCAGAAGGGTTTTGTTTTGCGGGGTATCTTCTGTTACCTGCTCTTCTAGAAGTGGAACTGCTCTGAACTGCACCATGATATTATAGCTTAAAAACGAATCAAACGGAGGTAGGGCTTAGACTATAGATATTGAGTGTAGTATCATTAGCTGCAATAGAGATTGCATTTAACAATACTGTATTTTGTGACTTGTTATGTAGCAGTTTTAGCTTTGAGACAATATTGGATTAATCTGTTCAGTAGTTTACTGCTAAAGGGGAGCTTTATATATTGCACTCCCCGTCCCTGCTAGCTCTTCTTGTTTTCTTGAGCAACACTTTAACTTGCTTGCGAAGCAGCTCCATTTGTTCATGTTCTGCCTTTTCAAACTTTGAAGCAGTTTTTTCAGCTCTTTTTTTTGTGCCTCGTCAGTGTTTGTAGTATCTCTCTCTCTTTCTCTCTCTCTCGCTTTGTCTCTCTTTCTTTTTAAAAGGATCAACATCATGGTTGGCAGCGTCTCGAAGGTAAAAACTTGCGGAAAAAAAACAAAACAAAAAAACAACGGGTCCAGCATCAACGCTGCTGGTTCAGCATTGTGGGGCACAAGCAGCAGGAACTGTTCTGAGTGAAGGGACGAGAACATTTCCATGGCCTCTAACTGTAACCTGATCAGAGGAAACGTGCTAAAGTCCCCTTAGGTACTTGCTGTTAAAGAGAAACTAGTCTCTCTCTTTTTTTTCTTTTTTTTTTTCTCTCTCACCCATCACTGTTTTACATTATAAAAGCTTTTTGTGCTGTTCTTCAAAATAGCAGCCGTTGTACAAAGCCGAGTGGAATAATGATAAATACAGACCTAGCTGCACTCTGATCAGTTCTGGACGTCCTCCGCTGTTGGCTCTCGAGGCTAGCGCCGGTTCTGGACGAGCTCTCCGAGGCTGTGTCCCCACTGCTGATCCTCGTCTCGCTGTCGGAAGCTCGCTTCGTTTCTCTAGTCTGGTCAAACGAGGGGTTTGAAGATTTTGTTCTTTGAAAATCAGTTCCTGTCTGTTATAATCTGCTGAGATGATGTTCTGACCTTTAGACATGCAGCACTAAAAAAATAAATAAAAAGAAGTGTTCATTTGGTGATGTAAAGCCTAGGTTCGTGCCTCTGCTTCATAACGACAGTTTCTGGCCGGAGGTCGTGTTGGATAAGCTTCGATGTCTGAACATGTTGAGCATCTTTTTCTTTTTCTGGTTATGCTGTAGCAGCCTTCAGGGCTGGAAGGCTGTACGGACGACAGTGTCATGTATGAAGGGAAAGCACATGTTTATTTTCATGTAGAGACTTTTATTGAAGACGACTTTAAATGATATCTCTATCTGCTGTGTGATTGTGCTTCTCGTTGCATTTACAAATGTATTTAAAAGATTTAAAGTGGCATAATAAAACAAGCTAAACTTTAAGGAAATAATTACTTTATAATGTATCAAAAGATCTATGAGCACAATAAGGCTTCAGTCAGTCACTCCTTGTCCCCTTTCTCACCTAAACAGACGAGTTTGATAAACGGCGCTCGGGTTCTGCTCCTGAAGCCCTGCTGATCGCGGCCGACTAAATGTGAACAAGACCCTTTTCCTCCCCTCAGTCTCCTGCAGTGGCAATATTAACATTCCAGTACACGTCAAAGAAACAACCAGCTTTTTACAGCCACTGTACAGTGAACGCTACCACCACGCCCATCCACCTTTTATGAGAATCTCTTTGGGAAGTCTGCATGAAAATAAAGTTTTGTGTATTTAGGAGTCAAGGAGATATCCAGCGACTCTTTCAGAGGATTTTGCAAGCGGTTAGATCAGGTGATGATGTCTCCTCCTGAGATGGGCTTCATTTATTGTTCCTGCCTCTTTTGACTTGCTGGAATCAGCTATGCCTTCAATAAAGTTCAAAAATGTCCTCTTCACTTGTTGTCTTTTCTTTTCCAGGTTTAATGTTGGGAAACGAGTAGATGGGAATTTTGGGAATGCTCAGAAATACTACAGAATAATTGTATGCATTGTCTTTTTAAAACAATTTGCCCTTTTTGGGGGGGGGGGGAGATTCTTTATTGGTTCTTTAGGGATTAATTAATTAACATATTTCATATGAAATTTCATGAGCATTTTCTAAGATCCCTAAAAACTGTATATTTGCTCAATGACCATTGGCGCCATCTAGTGGCCATTCAGTGAAATAACACTCTGTATCCATAACACACTTTCATGCAAAGTGCTGTTTCTCTGTGTGAGAAATTCCTCATAGGATTAAAAAAACTTGTGAACTTTTATGTGCAGTGAATGTCTTCAGTAAGACCTGCTCATTGTTTTTCTTGGCTATGTTTTATTCATGGAATATAGTTACTAAAATTGTGTGTTTTTTTTTTTAAAAAAAAAAAAAACCTCCAAAAAAAAAAAACAGTTCTGTAAGGGTGCAGATTATATTTTGTATATTTATTGTATTGCATTAAAATGTGTTGGTCATAATTAGCTATGGTTTGAGGTTTAAAAAAATTGGGGCAGAAAAAGGCAAAAAAAAAAACATTTTGTTAATTTTTATTTTCTTTTTCTGTTTTGCAAATAAAATAATGGGCTTTGCGTCTGTTTTTTTTTTTTTTTTGTTTTTATTTTTATTGTTCTTAGCTCTCCAAAATGCACATAGCTCAGGATGTTTGATGCTCATTGAAGTGATTTTAAGGGCAGCCGAAAATAATGATACAACTTGATTGATTCATTGTAATCATATTTAATAAAAATAATTAAACAGCACAGACATTCAGTATGTTGATGATATTAATTTGACGATATTTAGCTGTCGATTAAAAATTCAGTTGAATTCAGTTTTTAACACTAGCCATTGTCACAAAGCAACTTTACAGAAATACATTTTAAACTTATAATTGTGTGAATTTATCCGTAATGAGCGAGCCAGAGGCGATGGTGGTGGTGAGGAAAAACTCCCTGAGACAACATGAGGAAGAAACCCTGAGAGGAACCCGTCCTCATCTGGGCGACACCAAATGGTGCGATTATAAATCATTCCCTTCTGTAACTGTGTGCTACTGCTGTGTGTGTAAGCAGGAAATTCATCATAGTTTACACACAAAGTCTGTTTTGTTGAACTGATCCACTGATGGAGACCTGAGTGCAAAACTGCCATCTTCATGGTTTCTAAGTGAAACCATCCTCAGTAATCTCATGTATCTTCAGGCTGTCCATGTGGAGCCATCCTCTGCAGCAGAGAGTGATTTCCAAGTGATGAGAACTCCAACCAGAAGTAGGGCATCAGGATGGATCAGGCAGGTCCAGAGATCAGAAGGGTCAGGATCACTGATCTCAGGAGTAGCATGTGTAGCTCCAGAGAGAGAGAGAGAGAGAGAGAGAGAGATTATTAGGTATGCTTATTGTCATGTAATGGTTAAGGACAACGTACTTGTAAATAAAAGGGAGAGCCAGAAGGTAACGCCAGAAGGAACCCATCCTGGTTCTCTATGTGCCTATATGTATTAAGGATGTAATGCAATGCCCGTATCCGTTTCTCCATATATCCGTATCTGTATCTGTATTTAAATCCAAAGTGGGTGTGGCCTAAACCAGAAGGTTTTTTTTTTGTCCACATCCTGAGAAACCCTGGAAAACACTGGAAAAAAAACTTAAACCTGATGTAGAAATTCCAGCACATTGTTGTGTGAATTCTTGTCCTGACAGTTCCTCGACCTCAGCTACATCACTCGAGTTCGACTAGTGAGGTGTTCGGGACTGTATTTTAATCTCGTTTGCACAGTTATAATTGTGCTGCCCGTGATGTTTTCTAACTAATTTAGTTAGTTCTATTTCCCAAAATCCAAACAACCTAGTATCCTAATTAAAATCACTGTGACCCTGGCCAGGCACTCAGTAAATATGAATGAATGAACCTCGAAAATGTATCGCACAGTAACTCACGTTCATGTTAATGGGTGTCTCCACCAGATTTCTGGCTTTCATAGAAAAAAACAACAACAAAGAAGAGAACACACCTGTTAATTTTAAATAATGTATTTACATTTGATTAAATTCCTAATACATACACTACAGCCTCCATTTTTATTATTAATCTTTTTGGGAAGCCAGTGGCAGCTGGAAGTGATACTAGATGGGAAGGCTAAAAAAGGGTTGAGCAATAAATGATCTCCAGAGGTCTCGTTGATAATAATAATAATAATAGTAATAATAATAATAATAAGAAGAAGAAGTAGAACAATAGTATTTATTTTTGTTTCAAGTCTGTAATTCTCTACCATTTTCATGGCATTTTCTCTGAATAACAAGCACTGAAAACAGAAAGGTTGTAACACTTTCATTCAAACATGACCCCCACATATTGAGAGTTCCCAAGAACAGATACCAAATGCACATTCACACTTGGAATCAACTCCAGACCTTTTGTCATGATATAACGATGATAAAGGCCACACCTGGCCATGGAACTGCATATCAGTCAATTGTCCAATTACTTTTGAGCCTGTCTAAATGGAGGGACTCTGTAAAAAAAAAATGGCTGTAATTCCTAAACGGTTAATGCAATATTTTGAGTTTCAAGTCTACACTTCAATCACATCTTGATTGGTTCATTTCAAATCCACTGTAACCCATGGATGTCACCCAAGTGACCTTGGGTGTTGGAAAGGCGCTATATAAATAAAAGTTACTATTATTATTATCGTGGTGGTGTACAGAGGCAAAATGATCAAAATTGTGTCACTGTCCAAATACTTATGGACCAGACTGTATATACTTAAATCTGTATACTTTTAGCTTCTCCTCCAAAGGGCTTTTGGGAGAAAAAAGTATAATGGGGTAAATAATCCACTTTGCTCACATTTATTACACCCATGACTGCATCCGTAACACGACCGGGGACTGAGGATTATGTGCCTTTATCCTTTAAACTAGCAGTTATGAAACCCCTGATTAAAAAAACCTGACCTCAGCCCCTGTCAGCTGTCCAACTATAGGCCAATATCAAACCTCTCCTTTATGTCTGAAACCAATAAATATTATACTTACATAGGAATAACATTCATGAAATATATCAGTCAGGATTTAGGCCTCATCATAGCACAGAGACAGCGCTGGTTAAAGTGGTAAATGACCTACTACTGGCCTCTGATCAGGGTTGTGTCTCCTTGCTTGTGCTACTTGACCTTAGTGCAGCTTTTGACAACATAGATCATAATATAAAATCAGTTTGTAGATGTAAATGGTGACTTCTCTATGCATGCTACTTAATTCTGAGAAGACAGAAGTACTTCTGCTGGGACACCAGGCAGCTAGAAGTAAGCTTTCTGAGTACATAATAACTCTGGATGGCCTTTCTGTTTCATCATCTGCAGCAGTAAAAGACATCACACCAATTGACTTGAATCACATCAAACATCAGAATGTCATTTGAAGCTCATGTAGATAATATTACTAGGATAGCCTTCTTTTATCAGACCCGGTCTCAGTCATTCAGTCTAGGCTGTACTCATACTCAAGTTCCTTTGAACACACTTTGCACTTGTTGACTTTGTAGTATAAAGTTATATAAGAGAATTGATTTGCACTGTCCAGTGTCACCCAGATGAGGATGGGTTCCCTGTTAGAAACACCTGTACACCTGCACATTCATACAGTTATCTAATCAGCCAATCATGTGGCATGCAGATACATAGAGATGGTAAGGATTGGGGTGGCTCCCACAGAGAAGCAGAATTTGTCAACCAACTTTCTTTTCTTAAGTACAAGAGATCTTGACGTGCCAGATTTGAAGTACATCTCTGCCTAGGTCATAATCCTCTCTAGACCCTGGAGAATCCATCTGCACCCAGAAACTGACATAGTTGTTACAGCCAAGTCATCTATGAAGGATCTGATGGGATGGGCCTTCAGATGAGTGATGGGTTCACCGCACTCCACTTCTGCTGATTTGACCAGCAGAAGGATCACTGAAATGGTGCATCCAGTGATAATCCACAAGCTGAATACCTACCTCTAGTGTTGCACACCGGTCACTGCATCTAGATAACACCTGTAGGGTCCTGCTTAAAGGGATTTAGTAGTCAGTCTAGAATGCCTGTCAGTAAAAACACAAACAGTTTTTCAACCACATGGTGGTAGGTTACCTTGTCCATTTTATTCCTGTTTTTTATTTTTTTGCCAAATTCTTGGATGTTCAATACAACCAGCAGCTTGTGGATTCGGTGCTCCCGAGGACTCAGGAGGCAAGTGAGTTTTTATGGACCTTTGTGCTGCTTCTATTTTTATTTTCCAAATTTTTACCTAGAACATTTGTCAGTGCGCACCTGAAAACACTAAGCCATTCACGGCTTGTACTATAGTTCAACTTTATGTTCATGTGCCCTCTGTTCAACCTGTTCGTCAGGACAGAGAGGGTACCTCCAGTCTTAGCACCCCCTGCCAGGGAAGCACTGTCACCAGAGCAAAGGAACCACCTCTCTCCATGTTTTCATTAGGTAGATGTGGTATATTTGAAGGGCATTACCTCCTTCTGTTCACCTGACCTCACAAATCAACTTCCCCAACTCTCTGTGTGACTTCAAAGGGCCTTTGCCACTTCACGAGTAATTCAGAACTCGCCATGGAAAGTAATACAAGCACTTTATCTCCTGGTGAGAATTCCTGTAGCCGAGTTTCCCTGTCATACAGTTGGTACTGTTGCTCCTGGGCCTGACACAAATTCCCCTGTTAGTTGATCCAAGGTGCAGAGTTTTGCTCTCAGGTCCAGAATATACTGCATTTCATTTTCGCTGTTAGATGGTCCCTCCTTGTAATTTTCCTTACTGATGTTTAAGATGCCGCTGGGTTTGCAACTGTGACCCATACAATGTATGTGTACATTTGTGTAGTTGAGTTTTTCTGTAATCACATCTTGTGGGATATTTCGGGAGATCACGGGTAAGGAAGTGCTACTGTGCATGACTCCTCATTCCAAGCGAGGAGTTGAGACAAACAGACTCATTTTCTTGGATCTCTGTTTATTTTCTTTTATTTCACAGGTATGTGTTATGATGTTGTGCAAAAGAAATATCAGTCACTTGAGTGCCTAATGTTGTGAATGTTGTATGTGAAACTCAAAGTGGTAATTTTCAGAGTTTTATGAAAAATGCTGAATCATTCACACTCCAGTGTGTTCAAAGTTTAGTACTGAAGTATAGCTGTTTCAGGTGTCAGTTGCAGTGAAGGAACAGTGAAGTAGGGTAAGCGGAGCTACAGGGAAAAGCTGGAGTCTTAGTTTGAAATCCACAATTGTCCCTATACCCCAAGACCACCTATCGGCTCCAGCATGCCTCAGTGACTACCACCAAATAGCACTCACTTCTATAGCTATAAAATGCATTGAAGGGCTAGTCAAGGACTTCAGTTGCTCCTACCAAAGAACTTGGAACCCCTGTAGTTTGTCTACTAACAGATCCACAGAATAACAGATCCACTGAAGATGCCATAGCCCATGCCCTGCATACTACATTATCACATCTAAACAAGAGGCAAGGAACCTCAGCAAGGATGTTATTCATTGATTTTAGTTCTGTATTTAGCACAGAACACTCATCCAGGCTAACCAGCAAACTCGCAGACCTTGGACTGGATATCTTCCTGTGCAAATGGATCCTGAATTTTCTTGACAGGCAGACCACAGGTGGTGAAAGTCAACCATCACCTTTCAGGATGTGACATTCTCAGCACAGGGGCCATGCAAGAATGTGTGCTCAGCCCCCTATTCTACGCCCTTAACATGCACGACTGTCGCCACTTATGACTCCAACATCACTGTCAAGTTTGCTGACAACACCAACATAGTAGGACTGATCTCCAACAAAGGCAAACGGGTCTATCTGGATGTTGGCAAGATGAAGCTGGTGGTCAACTTTGGGAAGAATCACAGGAGGAGCTACAGCACACTCTTGATCTACAGTACCCCTGTGGAGAGAGTCCCATACTTCAGGAGTTAAGATCTCTGATGACTTAACTTCACACACTATCTCTGCAGACTTAAGAAGTTCAGATTGCCCTCTCACCTCTTTACCTCCATCTAGAGGAGCACCATTGAAAGCATCCTAACAAGCAACATCATTTTGTGGTATGGAAACACCTCGTCTGGACCACACAGCCCTGAAGAGGGTGGTGCGATCAGTTCCTCCATGCCCAACTCCACCCAATTTGAATGAGATTGCATGGACCGTAAAGGGTCCCTACCAGACCAAAGTGTTCAAATTTCATAATGATAGATCAATGTTAACCTTGTCAAAGGCCTGCTGAAATCTGATTGGCCAATGTTGACCCTGTTTTTTTCAAGTAATTAAGTCATCATCAAAAATCCACTTACAGATTAACACACAGATGCAGCATACCAAATTTCAGCCTGATGGGGCTTGCGGTTCCTCAGAAACAGTTATCTCGACTTAGCCCCGCCCCTCTAGGCTCTACCTCATTAGAATTGATTGGCATGTGGTGGCCATATTGCTTACAAATGTTAATGTTTTTGACAATTGCTGAGTTTCTCACTCTGCTGAATCGTTTGACACAAAATTTGTGAGGAATGTCCAAAAGTCCTAAGACTAGTTTTGAAAATTAGGTTTTGCATATTATGCAAATTAGCAAAAAAAACTAAATCTAAATCTAAGAATCTAAGGAAACAATGATATTTTTTTAGAGTAGGGTTTCTGGAGATACGGGCCAAAATGTAAATTCTTGCTCTATAGTGCCACCATCAGGCCGATTGGCCCATCTCGCTTGCCTGAGTAAGCACACGGAGTACTACCTGTTGAAGTTTCACGTCCATACAGCTTAAAGTTTGGTCTTTCATTTCAGCTGAGAATCAGAATAAGAAGAAAAATCTGAACAAAAATCAATAGGGTCCCATCACCATTGGTGCTCAGACCCATAATAATAATAATAATAATAATAATAATAATAATAATAATAATAATAGTTAGGGCTACAGGTTAAAGGAACAATTCAGCAAAAAGTCTTTCATACAATTTTCTCTATACTTCAGCTGTAATCATTTACCCAAGAGTTACTGAGTTATCTGATTAGTTTTTCACTGCTATGGGGTTAATGTAGCTAACAAGTACTGAAAGTCTTTATCTCACTCAAAAATTTGTATACTTGCATCAAACATTGTATTGTTAAGGTACATAATCTCAATTTTTTAAATTTTTTAAATTGTATGTATGTATGTATTTATTTATTTATTTTACACAATTACAAATTCAAATTCAAAGGGGAAATTATCAGCTACATAACACCCAGCTTTCTGATACTATTGTACCTGGGGCCTATAGAGACAAAAGATACCAACTCGTCTGCTTCCTCTGAGAAAACCAGAGTGGTTTTTACCACATACATCAGTTGCCTTATCTTATTTCCTACCCATGCAGACTCTTTTGAACAGTTTTTGCACCAGCATATTTCATTGTG
>CM040978.1:29534711-29616559 GCA_022985145.1 Pangasius djambal
AAGGGGAAATTATCAGCTACATAACACCCAGCTTTCTGATACTATTGTACCTGGGGCCTATAGAGACAAAAGATACCAACTCGTCTGCTTCCTCTGAGAAAACCAGAGTGGTTTTTACCACATACATCAGTTGCCTTATCTTATTTCCTACCCATGCAGACTCTTTTGAACAGTTTTTGCACCAGCATATTTCATTGTGTACTTACGGGGGGTCACAGTTATGCAAGGAAATATAAGGCCCCTACAAAAACACAGCTCTATTCCTGACTTGTGCAATGACAATAAATTTTGACTGCACAAAACTCTCAGAAGGCAAAAGTCACAAAAAGGTGACAGTGGCACTGAATAACTCCCTGAGGTGACATGAGAAACCGACCTTGAGAGGAACCAGACTCACAAAAGGGAAGCCATCCTCCTCTGAGTGATCAGATTGTTGGATTATAAATCATTGCTCTTCCACAATCATATATTGACTATAAAGTCAAACAGTAGCGAGTGTGTTGAAAGGGCGTTCAGTATAAGCATAAATAAAAAAGTCTTCAGGACTTCTTTCCTAAGCTGTCTGAGGCAAAAGCAAAAGTCGGTGTCTTCGTCGGACCACAGATCAAGAAGATCCTGGAGTGCAAGGAATTCCCCAAGAAGCTCACCAGGAAGGAGAAGGTGGCTTGGAACAGGTTTGTCGCAGTGGTTCGGGGCTTCCTGGGAAATCACAAAGCCAAAAACTACGTGGAGCTGGTTGAGACTCTGGAGAAGAACTACGGCACAGTCGGTCTCTCAAAATCCATATCCTTGATGCTCCTCTTGATAAATTCAAGGAGCAAGACGAGCGCTTCCACTAGGATGTACTGGACTTTGAATGGGAGATGACATTTGGGGGCTGCTTCATGAAAGTGATTTACAATATAATCTTAAATATTGAAAAACTACTCACTTCTAAATCTTTTGTGGTCATTTTTGTATAACTTTAGTATAAAGACATGTTAATATTTTTTATAATATACATGTTATTTATTTTTTATAATTGTTTGGCTGAGGCAGGGCTACCATAAGGACCAGTTGCCAGTGGAAGATATTTTTCTTATATTGTCCATAATGTGCCTTTGCCAGAAATAAGGCATAATCAAGATCTCTTCAGTGTATCCTGCACTGGTATGTGCATATAGAGGGTGTCAGTGAGTTTTTGTTCAGTGTTGTGCCACTGTGGGACTGGAGTACCACAGCGATTCATTTCACCACTGGCTTTGTACAAAAACCTGCTACAGCAGTCATGGCGTTTAACCCTTTAACAGGCAGCTCAACCACACGGTTACACACATTTATCTCCAACTCGTCTCCAACTCTTCCCTTTATCTCAACGGAGTACAAGGAGTGTACATCTTCACATAATAATCTTTACAAGGGAGCTCTTACAGTTTTTGAAATATAGCATTATATCCTCATTAATCGAGTTAACAAGTCAAATCTATGTAAATATTAAAGATTGTGACTGTGTTTGAATGAATTTGTAGGAGAAAGTTTTGGCGTCTGATGTACAAGAGGACAAGTGGTATCTTCTTCCATTAAATGTGAATTGAAGGATTCTATGGCTACCTCCTTACAGCACGAAGAGGAATGGTGCTTTGTGAAGCAGTGATGTGAAGTTCGCATTATTCTGCATTGATTACGAAGTCCTTATCTTTGAAGCTATCAATGCTTTAGCTTCCAGCGTAACTTGCTGATATCCTGAAGCCGTATAGCTGATCCAAAATGTGCTCAGCTGAGGCATGCCTACTGTTAGTCCCAATGATCAGCTGCAGCTCAGGCAGTGGAAGATATGTTTCTTATATGGCCCCTAATCACTGAAATATTGTTTCAGAGAACATTAGGAATGTAAGCTCTTAGCCAGATTAAAAATGTACTTGTATAATTTGGTCAATTCATAGTTCATGGATCTTTTATTTTGTAAATATAATTTTGTATGACTCTTGTTAAATTATATTTAATTTATTAGTAATTGTAGATTAGAGCATTAATGTGCCTTCGCCAGAAATAAGGCATAATCAAGATCTCTTCAGTGTATCCTGCACTGGTATGTGCATATAGAGGGTGTCAGTGAGTTTTTGTTCAGTGTTGTGCCACTGTGGGGTTTGGGGTACCACAGCGATTCATTTCACAGCTGGCTTTGTACGAAAACCTGCTACAGCAGTCATGGTGTTTAACCCTTTAACAGGCAGCTCAACCACACGGTTACACACATTTATCTCCAACTCGTCTCCAACTCTTCCCTTTATCTCAAATCTATGTAAATATTAAAGATTGTGACTGTGTTTGAGTCCTGAACACCAACTGGAAGGTTATTCCATAGACGGGGGATTTGTAGGAGAAAGTTCTGCCGTCTGATGTAGGGTAAACAAAGTACAACAATAACAATAAATTTTGACTGCACAAAAGTCTCAAGATAAACACGCACGTCGATTTTTTTCCAATATATTATTTGATACCAATGTTGGAATTTACTTCAGCTTTGTTATACCTACAGTATATCAGTACATATCTGTACTCAGAGAACTATCAAGTTAAAATGGACAAAACAAGACAAAAGCCAGAGGTGACAGTGGCACTGAATAACTCCCTGAGGTGACATGAGAAACCGACCTTGAGAGGAACCAGACTCACAAAAGGGAAGCCATCCTCCTCTGAGTGATCAGATTGTTGGATTATAAATCATTGCTCTTCCACAATCATATATTGACTATAAAGTCAAACAGTAGCGAGTGTGTTGAAAGGGCGTTCAGTATAAGCATAAATAAAAAAGTCTTCAGGACTTCTTTCCTAAGCTGTCTGAGGCAAAAGCAAAAGCCGGTGTCTTCGTCGGACCACAGATAAAGAAGATCCTGGAGTGCAAGGAATTCCCCAAGAAGCTCACCAGGAAGGAGAAGGTGGCTTTGGAACAGGTTTGTCGCAGTGGTTCGGGGCTTCCTGGGAAATCACAAAGCCAAAAACTACGTGGAGCTGGTTGGGACTCTGGAGAAGAACTACGGCACAGTCGGTCTCTCAAAATCCATATCCTTGATGCTCCTCTTGATAAATTCAAGGAGCAAGACGAGCGCTTCCACTAGGATGTACTGGACTTTGAATGGGAGATGACATTTGGGGGCTGCTTCATGAAAGTGATTTACAATATAATCTTAAATATTGAAAAACTACTCACTTCTAAATCTTTTGTGGTCATTTTTGTATAACTTTAGTATAAAGACGTGTTAATATTTTTTATTCATGTGTTTTTTTTTTTCTGATATTATGTGAACGAGAACTTGCAAATTCACCTGTTTTCTCAATGAAAATAGGTACATTTCTAAATACCAATGTCCTGGTCACAAAAGCAAAGTCTGAGGGGATTAATAGCCATTTTCTATACTTTTGACTCATAAACAATTATAAAATAACACTTACTACCTAGCAAATTGTTCGGCTGAGGCAGGGCTACCATAAGGACCAGTTGCCAGTGGAAGATATTTTTCTTATATTGTCCATAATGTGCCTTTGCCAGAAATAAGGCATAATCAAGATCTCTTCAGTGTATCCTGCACTGGTATGTGCATATAGAGGGTGTCAGTGAGTTTTTGTTCAGTGTTGTGCCACTGTGGGACTGGAGTACCACAGCGATTCATTTCACCACTGGCTTTGTACAAAAACCTGCTACAGCAGTCATGGCGTTTAACCCTTTAACAGGCAGCTCAACCACACGGTTACACACATTTATCTCCAACTCGTCTCAACTCTTCCCTTTATCTCAACGGAGTACAAGGAGTGTACATCTTCACATAATAATCTTTACAAGGGAGCTCTTACAGTTTTTGAAATATAGCATTATATCCTCATTAATCGAGTTAACAAGTCAAATCTATGTAAATATTAAAGATTGTGACTGTGTTTGAATGAATTTGTAGGAGAAAGTTCTGGCGTCTGATGTACAAGAGGACAAGTGGTATCTTCTTCCATTAAATGTGAATTGAAGGATTCTATGGCTACCTCCTTACAGCACGAAGAGGAATGGTGCTTTGTGAAGCAGTGATGTGAAGTTCGCCTTATTCTGCACTGATTACGAAGTCCTTATCTTTGAAGCTATCAATGCTTTAGCTTCCAGCGTAACTTGCTGATATCCTGAAGCCGTATAGCCGATCCAAAATGTGCTCAGCTGAGGCATGCCTACTGTTAGTCCCAGTGATCAGCTGCAGCTCAGGCAGTGGAAGATATGTTTCTTATATGGCCCCTAATCACTGAAATATTGTTTCAGAGAACATTAGGAATGTAAGCTCTTAGCCAGATGTGCTTGGATAGTTTGGCTTATTCATTAATTCATAGGTAAATATACATTTTATTATTCTCATTCATTTATATTTCATTCATTAGTGACAGCAGATTAGTTAATTAATGTGTCTTTTCATAAATACTGCATAAACAAGAGCTCTTCAGAATATGCCATGGTGTGTAAAAGACATTGTGTTGACACATCATTCATCCTTCATTATCCAGTTTACATTGTTCATTATTCACTTTTCTTAGGATGATGACGTCAGCCGTGGTTTATGCTGATTATTATTAATTCTTTATCCAGTTTTTACTCTCCTTATGGGTCAAAATGGATGTTCATCCTTTGTATTATTATTGACTGTCATGGTAGAACTACATTACCCATCAGCCCCAGCAAGTCACATGCCTCACTAATCACTCTCACCTGTGTCTCGTTATGCCTCGTTAGCACCTCTATTTAAGTCCTTGTTTTTCAGTATCCATCTGGCTAGCTTTTGCTGTGCAGAATTATTTTTATCTTTTAAAATTTGTTTTTTTTTCACTATGGAAATCAACATACACACAGGAATGAAATTACAGAATGGTTGTGGCAGAATGATGTTACAACTTCTTTATTTTTTATTATTATTAACGTACTTTCATTCAAAGCCTACATGGATTCTAAATATTAATCATTAAAAGTAGAATAAGTCAAAGGTGAATCAATAATAGTAGTAAAATAAATTCTGTATATAAATATACATTTAAAGTTGGTGGAAATAAGTATTTGGGTACATTTGATTTTTGTTATTTAATATACTTTCAGTGCATATATCCATTTCAAATGTACACACACGATGTCTTGACTTTGTACTAAAAAATATGAATGATAATTATGTATTAGAAATATGTTTAAAAAAACAATTGTTTGGGGAAAAAAAAACTACATTAATACCTTAGTACCTTGTTGCAAAGCAGTTTTTCGAGAGTCCTAAGGTCAGAAGAAATTAGTTTTTTGCAGCATTGTGCTTCATTTCTGGCCCGTTCCTCTTGGTGAACATCCCCGAGGAGATGAGTGTCCCTATGATGGACTCTCGGTTTCAAAATCCTCCATTAATGAAGTCAGGAGATGGGGGTAGTTTCTCCTTACGTCCTTTTCCCCCAGATTCAGTTTCTTGGCCGATGAGATTAAATTCTCCTCTAATATGTTCTGGTGCATCTCTCCATTCCTGTTTCCTTTGATATGTAATGCTGCAGTACCCTCTGCAGAGAAGCAGCCCCATACCATGATGCTCCCAACTCTGTGCTTCACTGTGGGTCTGGTGTTCTTGGGATCATACGCACAGCCCCTTCTTTCTCCAAACATGATGAGCTGAATTATTGCCAAAGAGTTCTATTTTTGTTCCATCTGTCCAGAGTATATTCGTCCAAAAGAGTACTGATTTGTCTAAATTCTTATGTGCAACTTTTATGCACATCTCTGTCCTTCTTTTATAGCAGAGGAGATGATTGTGGTGCAGATTGGAGATGATTGTGTGCAGTTCATTACTTATTGTTTTCTGGGTTAACTTTGTTCCTTCTGCTTCCAGGTTGTCTTGCAACTCTTTGAGTGACTGCTAGCTAACCCTAACCCTAGCTGACTATTAGAAAGAGCCTAACCCTAACCCGAACCCTAGCTGACTATTAGAAAGAGCCTAACCCTAACCCGAACCCTAGCTGACTATTAGAAAGAGCCTAACCCTAACCCTAACCCTAGCTGACTATTAGAAAGAGCCTAACCCTAACCCTAGCTGACTATTAGAGAGAGCCTAACCCCATGTCTGGTTGTTAGTACACCAGTGGTTTCTTTCTTTCTTTCTTTCTTTCTTTTTCAGGACATTACAAATTGCTATATTGGCGATGCCCAATGCTTGTGTGATGGCTCTGATTGATTTTCCATCTTTTCTCAGCTACAAAACGGCTTGCTTTTCTCCCATAGACAGCTCTCTGGTCTTCCTGTTGGTTTATCCTATTTAACAACAAATGCAGTCTTCACAGGTGAAACCCAGGGCTCAAACCCAGAGTAGACATTCAGAGCTATTAATTATTTACACAATCAATCTAACAGGCCACACCTGGTTAACAAGAAACACCTGGCAGTAACATGTTCCAATATTTATGATCACTTGAAAAATGGGTGGGTTCAAACAAAAGGTGTCAGTTGTTTAACACGTCTATATCTAAATATCAGGAACTGAAAGCTGAAATTCTGATCTATCTCATCTTCGTGTTTTGATCTCAAACTCAAATGTCTTTAGTGTATAGCAAAAACAATAGAGCTGGCCTTGTGTTCCAGTATTTTCAGAGGGGAATGTATAAGAAATATTAGTATAAAAAGCATTATGGATATATGCACTGTATATTAAATAATAAAAGTCTCTGAACACCTAATTCCCCTCACTGTACATCCACCTATATATTATATGTATTAACATAAATATCTGTGACTTTGCTTAACTTAATTAGTTATTACCCTTAAATTCTGAGTGAGAAATTTATTAAATCTTTCCTAGTGTATGGCTCCCAGTTGGATATGTAAACCTACGAAAGAAATTTGAATATATGCATCCAAAATGGTTGCATCTTCAGAGTACTTCAGAATAGATGTAGAGCATATGCATTACTGTGAACATTTATACCAGCCACTCCTGATTATTATTATTATTGTTATTATTATTGTTACTATATATAATATATATTGTGCATAATCTAGATCTCTTCATGTATCCTCCACTGCAGTATTCATATAGAGGGAGTCGGTGAGTTATTGTTCAGCGTTGTGTCATTGTGGGATGGACGTACCACACTGATTCATTTCAATGCTGGGTTTGTACAAAAACCTCCTACAAGAGTGCCATAGAGTGCAAAACTCTTTATGTTGCTACATTTTTCATCTAAGTTTTCATCTCTGGTTCATCTTTAGGTTGTTTCTTATTACATTTTTATCTAATTTTTTGTACTTCATCAAGGCCAGAATGGATAATCATGGACTTATAAAATAAAGAGGATTTTCTTCATTTTTCTCCCGAAAGGAATGTGGGTGAATTCTGAAGTCATCCATTACTTGATATTTACCAGGAAGTAGTTTGTATCAGTGCTTTTTCATAGTTAAAGTTAGACTGAACTGTCAGAGGGTTTTTGTGCTGAGGATTATCACTGTGTCTCGACTACCACAGTGACTCAAACACAGTTAAGCCCTGTACAAAATACCTGTGGACCATTTTCTTTATCTAGAAGTGCATTAAACACCTGAAGACTCAGGACTGCTGGATAATCACAGCTGCATTACTCTAAGGAACTTACCTTTGTGTGTTTTTGGAATATTTTTGGGGATTTTACTGTGGAGAAATGTTAGTGCTTGCATGGAGGATGAATGAAATGGAAATGGGAGATCTCTACAAACTACACTATATATTCTTACTGGATGTTCAATAAGAAGCATTGAGAACATGGTAATATGTTTAAGGACTTCTTTGGGCAGAAGAAAAAACTTTTGGAAGGCCAATTAGCCATATCATCACACCAAGTAAGTAGAAAGATTCATTATAATTTAAAATTTTGATAACTTACAGTAGCCTAATGCACATTATTAGGTAAGAACAAGGACACAGAATTACTGGAAACTATTTTCTATGTAATCTTTTAAAAGTAACCTGAATAGTCTACAGTTGAAGGTGCACCAGGCTGACATTTTCAATTAATGATTAAAAAAGTCACTGAAAATGTTCCTGTCCTTAATTTGATGTAATTAAGCTTAATATTTTCTTTTTCTTTAATAAAATAACAGTATTTTAGGTTTATATATGCCAAAACCCTTGTTCTTGAGCCGATCTTGGGGCACAGGGTTTTTGTAAAGGCTCGAATCATGGTGACACTGATGCTCTGACTTTCGGAAAACCGATTAAACTGACCGTCGAACCAAGTAAGTAATTTTTCACCTTACCTTTCTTATTGCTGAAGTAAGTGAATTGCACCTTGTTACTTAAAAAATTTTCCTTGAAAATTTTGCTTAGCTGTGATAATTTTTAGATGCTATGTGTGCAAAAGAAAAGGACCAATGCAGATGTTGTAACTGCGTAAATCTAATTGAAGTAAGGAAAAGAATTAGCTCCAAGAGTTAAGTAATGTCACTGTTTAGCTTAGAGACTGTGAAAACTGTAGACTTTTACATACTCATAGCTTTGGAAACAACCATAAAACCATGGTTTTTGTGCCATGAAGCTTATTGTATTTTAAAGGAGACAGAGTTATTATTGCTAAGGACATGTAAGAGATGCTGAAAAACTGAAATAATGTGTTAATAGTCATTCAGGTGCAAAATGTACATATACTCGTATAGTTTGCTGTAGTATAGCGTGAGTCCTGTGTGAAAAATGGGGCACATCCACATAAAATATATGCTGTTCATTATAGTTACACCTGCCTTAAGATAAGATAAGACATAAAATTAACCTAAAATGAAAATAAATCTGGTATTTAAATGTATTAACATAAGAAATTCCACTTTCCTCTATAACATCGTGTAACTGATGTAGTTCATGTATGTAATTAGAAAGACAAACTGCATGCTAAAGGTATAACTGGAGGATAAACTAAAGAAAAAACATTGGTCTGAGGATCTGAGAGGATTCTCGTTAAAAACTTTCAGCTGTCAGAAACGCTGGCAAGGAAGAGATATTAAAATAAACATAATATTTGAAAAGATGAATTAATTATCATGATAGAGTTGTGTTTGATTTTTATATGTACACAATTCATTTTCCCTATTTGTGGAGTATGAAAAATGATCTCATAAAGTTACTCAAAGTTTTGAAAATTTTATTGTAATAATGATGTAGCTTTTTAATTGACAAAACGGTTCACTTTAAAAAAAAAAAAAAAAAAGGAATATAATAAGAAAGAGAGAGTAATAAATTTCACTTTAAACGCCAGGTTATGCTGAATAAGCTAAACGGTGATATAGTAGTAATAATAATAATACAACATACCTGATACTAACCTGGTAGCAACTTGGTGCTTGAAGTAACATTGTTTTTGGAGGGTATTAATACTTTTTCTTGAGTCATTATTAGAATATAAATGTCTGTTCTGGACTAATCTGTACACTATAACTTCAAGGATCTTTCATATAACTTACAAAACTTACATTTTATCACAGTATTATCATCATACAGTAAAATCACAGTAACGCGTGTTAGTGTATAAAGTCTTGTCAGTGCAGTGTAGACGTTAAAGCAGATAACGCATTATAAAATCTATGACCAATAATCTTTGCCCTGTCCGTCTCCCTTAAAACCCTCTTCTGTGTAATCTTTCAGAAATTACAGCCAGCAGTTTAACTGCATTTCAGTTATCTGAGTAACTTCTGTGAGCTGTTTCTAATGTTTCTTGGCTCGAACATTATATTCAAGTCTTTGTACCTCAGTGGAGAAAAAATCCTGATGCAATTGATCACAATAATGTAATAATAAAACGTTATTTTATATAGCGCCTTTAGAAAGGCCTCTCAAGACACTTTACATAGGGGAAAAAAATAGAAACAGAAGTACATAGCATCAAAACAGCTAATAATAAAATACGATTCAGTGATGATAACAATAATAGTAATAATTAAACAAAGTCAGCAAGTCGAAGCTGTCCTAAAGAAATGAGATTTCAGATTCAGAATCTTCATAAGGTGTTAAAATTGTTGGCAAAAATGTTTTCAGCTGTCAGGGTTTATTGCTTTGTCACTGGGCTCCTATTTGGGAAAGTGGCAAAAATATCTAACTATCTATCTAAATTTTTTTGCCATATATAATATACTATCAAAAGGATCAAAATTATAGTGTGGTTCACATTAGATAATATTCTGTAATGTTGAACATGTACTGGATCATTTACTGATTTCTGATCTCCATTATCTTATCCTTCCATTCTTCTATAAAATGCTCTGACTCCAGTTAGACTGTTTAATTTTACTTTGGTTTAGACACCTAAAGTTACCGCTTTACCCTCCCAAAACAGGCAAAAAAAAAGTTCTGAAGAGTTTCCTTTCATATTTCTTAAAAAATGACGTTGACTTGAATTTATATTAAAAAAACACTTAGTATGAGGCCCTTTGCAAAAATATACCATTCTACATATCTACTTATTGAAACCTAGCTTTTTATTAGCCTCAAAACAGAAGACATCATAATTTACGAAATTTCAGAAATCACAAAAATCACTGTTACAGAAATTTCTTTCTTTGTTATTGCTTTCATGTTTTTTGAAAGTGAACTGATTTCATATTAAAGTTAGAGTAATAGGTAGAAATCTTACCATTAATTCATCATCTGGTTTATCTAGTCATTCTAAATTATGGAACTGAGAAGTTTGTTGTTTTGTGTATTATATTTATACAGTGGACTGTTTTTGTTGAACAAACATGCGCAAAACAAACATTCTGTTCTAGGGGATAAATAACGTACAGTAATTAATAACTAGAACTGATGAGCAGCAGCATTTTTCCCCTAAGCGCTTGGTGGAAATTAAAGACCTCAGAGTTATTTATATAAAGCATTTGTATAAGGCATTTATACAAAATATTGAATGCAGGATACTTAATGCAGTATCCTTTCACTCTCATGAGTAAGTACAATCACAAATTGTACTTTCCTCTAAAAACTTTGTCTCCTAATGTTTGTTCAGCATATTTGTGGCATTTTTTTAAAAGTGATTTCTTCCACTCTTTGTGCAATTAGTGCCTTTGTATCGTCAATTTCCAAATCATGGCGATCAATTCTGGTGAAGGACTCCTGGACTTTCTCAATCTTAATGAAACATTAATGTTTTCTACTTTTCTAGGTCCTTTGAGTCTTACTTTTCTCATCCCATTGGCCCTTATTCAGGTCCCGCACAAACAAATCTGACTGTAAAACAAGCGTCGGCTAATTCCACGACAATTTCGCTGGTCAATCAGTCCTGTCCTTGCTGTATCTGTATGGTTAAATTTACATCTGGTCAGAGTGCATGTAAATTTGGCATAACATTTAAAAGTCAATATCAATGTTGATAAAGAAAATTGTTGGTAGAATAGTGTAGAAAATAACATTAATAATCATAAATGTGCACAGGAACATGTAGGTAATGCAGATTAAATAGTGCCAACATGTAATTTATGAACTCGAATAGTCTTTATCAACACATTTGTCAGTTGAGAAATAGGAGCAAATTTACACAAAAGGCACTGAGACACGCTACTTTGGGCTGAAGACCAAGCATGGAGGTAAATTCTGTTCATTTTGGTGGTCTGCTGTTCAGATTTTGATTAATTTCATTCAGTTTTGTGTTTATCTGAATGAAGGATTTGATCATATCAGTTATATATATTCTGTTATTTCAACTAATTCCATCTGTGTGAGACGGAATATTGTGAGGTTCGGTATTATAGGCTCCAGAACTTGTCTATATTTAAAATGGCACTTTAATCAAATCTGAGTGATCGAGTCCTAATATGAGTATAAAACTAGGAATGAATGGAGTTTGTACATCCATCATGTAGGTATACATATGACAGGCTTGAATTCAATTCAATTCAATTTTTATTTGTATAGTGGATTTAGAAATAGACATTGTTAGGAAGCAGCTTCACAGGAATCCAGATTATATCATTAGATCCTTAATGAGCAAGCCAGAGACCTAGAGAGGTGAAAGAAACCATGGAAGGAACCAGACTCAAAAAGCGGAAACCATTTAAAATCCTGGGATTTTAAAATCATTCCTCGTCCACAGCTGTGTACTATAAAGTCAAACAGTACTGAGTGTGTTGAGCTGGCATCCATGCAGCTGAAGTTGATTCATCAAGCCTTCGAATCATTAATCGTTTTAAAAAAGTTTCATTCAGTCAGTTTTGTTGAATTATTTGCACATCATTCCACCTCTCAGATCTGAATAAGTGGCATTGCTATAATTGCTATAATTAAGAACTGACAGCATAAAGATCTGTATACTGCTCTAAGTCACTTACACACATCTTTTATTTATTTATTTATTTTAGAGGACGCGCCTCTGTCTCTGCCTACTCTATCAGTATTATCGCAGAAACTGTGTCTGGCTGCAGGCTTCTATCCAAAAGAAGGCACATTGTCTCTGTATAACAACAAAGATCAGTCTCACAACCACACCCTTGGCAATGCTGTGCTGTCCAAAACTAAGACCTACTACTACGTTGCATATTCCGACGAAGAAATTAAAACATGCAGAATGAAAAATATAACTGCTGGAGAAGAAAGTAAGTACTCATAATTTCTGGATTGTTTTTCCCAAATAAGGTAATATCTGTAGGATAAATCTATATGACTATATACATTTTCATGAGAATCTTCATGGGATTTTTTTCTCAGCACAAGCAAAAGCAACAGCACAAGCCCCAGTCTGTGAGCAGCCCAGTGACGGTGCGTCTGGTAATCAGACCAGCACCATCAACAACGGTACATCTGGTACTCAGGACAAAATCAAAGGTTCTGGTGAGTATGCGCTGTAAATATGACGACTGTAAAGTCCATGCCTGACTGTTTTGCTTTATAAATGTGTTTTATTCTTTTTCAGGTGATCCTAAGGGGAACACGATGGCACTGATTGTGTCTTTTCTCAGAATTACTTTGGCTAAAGCAGTTGGTGTAAATATAATAATGACAATTAAAGCATTTCTCGTCTAAAGTTAGAACTAAAGTCCAGAACCTTCCCTTTAACCTCCTGCCCAGTCCAAGACTGCTGATATACAATTACACAGCAAAACCTCCAGTAAATTAACACGTATGCTGTTTATATAAGTCTAGATGGACAGAAATGAAAACTGTAGGCAGTTAATTTCCAAGCTGTAAGTGTTCATTGACATTTCCTAAGAAACTAGTTTGAACAGGTTTTATAAGAAGAAGATATTTGATATTTTTGTATGATAATTAATTTCAATATTCTTTACTTTAACTGTTTGCTATATTTATCTTTATATGCATTTGTATAATGTTGTCTATATGAAACAGAGGGTGCATACAGGGTTAAATGTTAAAAAGAAATAGTGCGACATTCAAATAGGGCGTGCAGACAGACAGCAGTTTTGCAAGCTGTTGCATTAACCACAGGTTTAACAGCACATAACCCTGCAGTGCACGACGTCAACCTCACGCTCAGATAGCAATCTACCACACATTTCAGTTTCTAGGAAACGCCGTGTTTCATCATTTATTCACAATTCTCGAGTCTGCAACGAAGAAACAAGCAACAGCAAGTTCATGCTTAATTCAACGCTCATTCTTTGGCTTCATCTATAATATATTGCTGCAATCTAAAAATCTTTCATTAATGCATTCAGTTGTTTTGTATTAGTGTATTAGGGTAAAGAACAACTGTTTTTATGAAACTAATACAAATCTAACTAAAAAGAACAATCATGACGTGAGTGTGTGTGTGTATGAGCTTTGAGGAATGGATATGAACGTGTACTGCTGAAGGATGAGTATGTATGAGTTAATATAAAACAATAAAACTGCTCTTTGCCAAAATAATGATGTTGGGTTTATCTGACTCCCTCTTCTGGCTGTGAGAAGGTTTGTTTAGAAGTTGGAGATGAATGCTCATATACACTGTCTATGTGAAAGTACAGATGATGTATCAAAGTCTTACTCAATTAAAAGTGGAAGTATACAGCCAAAAATATAAGTTAAAAAGCTGTAAATGTCTTTTTTTTTTTTTAATGTGGAAACCAAATTTTATTATTTATCTACAACTGTTAGAAGCAACTAAGATTTTCGGCCTAAAAAGGTCATTCGATGTCTGTAGGTTTGCGGGTCATATGCATGAATAACGCCTCATAATTTGCTAATAAATTAAAATGTCATGTAAATAGCCAAAGTTTACCACGAGGTAGAATTTGACTGGCTGTCTCGCCAATTGTGTCAGGTACTGGAAGTGAAGTGGCGCTAGTCTAACCTGGCATCATCGAAGAAAACAAGCTAACTTAGTTAAATATAAGCATGTAATATTAGCAAATTCAGAAAACGTACCTCCCCATGCTTTTAGAATGAGATGGACTTCATGCCTGAGGCATTTTATAAGAGTCTTTGCTTTCTCCAGCATATTGAAGCATTTCACTGAGGTAGAGCCGGGACTGCCGGGACTGCCTGGTATCTTATCCACACACAGATAGTACTAACTATCGCTGTAGCAGGAGAAGATCCCGGATTCATGAGTGCTGTTTCTAGACTGATGAACCTGAACGGATGCTTAAAACTGAAATGTAAATAAAATGCTCAGGAACTCAGTCAAGGTCAAGGTCAAGGTCCTTTATTCGATCTGTATCTAGCCTACAGTCACTGGCTGGATGAGATCGTTTGTAACGGGCACTGAATGTCTAAATAAAAATATAAGGAGTAAATCTTTTTGATTGAAAATATAATTACATTTAATACTCAAAAACGATACTCAGGCATAGTAACGAAGTACAAATACTCAAATATTTATATGTGTGTAACATCCAGGGTGTATTCTCATCTCGCACACAGTGATCCCGGGATACGCTTCAGATCCACTGACCAGGATTAAGTGGCTTATTACAGTAAGCACACACATTTATACCTATGGCTCCTATGGCAATTAGCCCTTTTAGCCACCAGGGGTCCACCTCCCACACATGTGCACTCTACCCCATCCACCCGGGGAACAGACCACCACAGGACCATCGTTAATGGGATGGTATTTTGATGGTGGCAGCAATGACCCCGGTATTCAAGCGGCTTCTTAGTGGGTGTTGCTGTGATACAAGTGAATCTGGCACTGCAGTGTGGCTATAGATTTTTAAACATTTTCTTGTTCGTCCACCTTGTAGGTGTGTAGTTTGTGCACATTTGTCTTAGCCGTTCTCTAGCTCAGTTTCTGACCTCAGCACTACAGTAAATGTTTTGGATGTGGATTGTTTCTTAACCCAAAACTTTAAAATTCCATCAGCGCCGCTGTACCTGACAACCGATCGCTGCTGTCACGTCCAAAATGCTCCTTTTATCAGATACACCTATATGGGCCAGTGAGTTCATATGTAAGGCATCCTGGGAAGACTGTTCACATTATGACTTGAAAGTTTACAATGGCTTGTCACTTTGATTATCAGCATCACCTGAGGTAAAAGTCACTCATGGCATTTCCACGTGCCTTATCGACATCTTGTCATTGCACTGATCGCTGCTCACTCTTACACTGGCAGGGAAATAATCAGCCACTTCTGTTTTATTGGCTACATTTTCTGGAATCAGTGTCTTTTTATTAGGTCATTTAAACATTTCAAAACCTATCGAGTGTGTGTAGGTTTTCTTCTCTTTTTTGATGATCGCTTGGCCCAGGAGCATTGCATTAATTCTGACAGCTGGTGCAGATCAAGAACTGAATCGATTAGGCTTATGTCCGTTTTGCTATGGCATAGAACTATCCAAGAACCTGATCAGAGCATCAAACTAGCACGCTTAGCTCGCAGGGTTTTAATCATCTTAAGGCCAACTGGCTGTTTCCCACTTTGGCTCCTTACACAGCGTGATCTCTGCTGATGGACAGCCAAGGAAAGTTTAGAAAATAGATTAAATAAAACATTTGTTTTATTTGTTTTCTTTGCACTTTCTTTGGGTAAAATACAATCCAATGGGACATCCAATGGGTTTTCCCAGACCACTATACATATACAGTTAAATCCAAATGTTTCTATTCTTCATGGCTTCTGGGTGAAAAAAAAAATCAATATAGACTAAATATTCAGTCTAAATGAAACCTAAACTCAAGGATTTGCTACAACTCTCTGACAAGGCTGTGTATTATATCTGACGGGGTTATAAGAGATAAGAAGATGTCAGGAAGAACAGAAGCCCTAAGAGCCAAAGAGTGGCCAAAGAAGCTAGTAAAAAAACAGTTGTATTGTATTTAGCAATGGAGATGCAAAATGGCATAACAAAAAGCAATCTGTGTTAAAATAATGCAGTTCTTATATGCACGGGTTACTGCATTATAACGTATGTTCGTTTGTAGAAAGTGGGGCAGTGGAGCAGATCTTCATCAAAGCGGCTGCTGCACATCAGTATCTCTCATCTGAAGTTTTGTCTGAGCTGTGCGTTTACCTGAGTGGTATTGAGTTGTCTTGAAAAATAACTTATTTACAAATTTAACTGCTTTTTAAATACCATTTGGGAGATTCATCATATAGAAATCAACAGGCATCCGGTTACAAGTGCAACCATAAAAGCTCAGGTAACATAATCGAGATTTACATTAACATTCAATACATTTTTTCACTTAAGGATTCTTAATAATTCATCTTCAGTAACTTTTTGTGCTTATTTATTTTTTCCTGGTGATATTTGTGCTGTCAAGCCGCAGTAATTCGAGCGATTTCAGAGGCATGTATGTAACAGCATGTAATTTTGCTAAAGTTGCTAGTCTCAAAGGATCATCAGTGCGAATCGAACCTATGGCTTTTTTTCATTTCTTTTTCTCTTCTTTTTTCTTTTTTTGTCGTTGTATCTTTTGAAATGGAGTGATGATGTTTTATGTATTGCTGTGTGACACTGTGGACTTCTGGCTCTGGCTACAGGATCTATTTTGGAGCTGGAATAAAGCTGGTTGTTCAGTCTAGTGAGTATAATTTATTACACATGACCATTATTTGATAGGAGATTGTCCATTGTATGGCTTTCTTTTTAAATGACATAAAGCACATGCTTAAAGATTTAGACTGGAGGACAAATTTCTTTGCCAAAATATAGACACTTTGGAAACGTATATGAATTCTGTTTCAGAAAATAGCTGTAAATGTAACTGGCATTTTTATAACGATGTTTTACTGTTGAATTTCAGTTTTATAAAAAAAATAGCTGATGTCATGATAATCAGTGCATCAGCTGACATGAAGATTCTCGACTCAATGCACAGTTCATCCAAATTTAATTACTTTAAAGATGGTGCAAAGTTGTATATCCTGTGCCAGATTCAGTACAATTTACTAAACATACCTGCTATAATATATAACTAATGGAATTTTAACTTCACGAGCTAATACTATTTAAAAATAGCAACACACAAACAATATGTTTAACACAGAACTCAGTATAGCTGATTAAGGTAAAGTTTACTTTATATTTTGTAATTGAAAATAATCTATTTTCATGCACCACACTGGTTTCTTGTTTTATTATGCACCTGACAATATCTAGCAAGATTTTAAAGAAAGTTTTTGTCATGGCTTGTTGCTCGGTGTGACTACTCAAGGGATCACTAAGCTCATTTTTGGTTCTGGCATCAATCTAATAGTAGAATCAGGTAAGTTTGATATTTAAAAAACTGCATATTTTTGGGTTCAGTATTTTCTGATTGTTTGCTTAATTTACTATGAATCTTGACACTTAAACATGGTATCATACATAACATTCAGTTACATAAAGACAGAAAATACGACAAAGTATATCAACAGAAGGAAAAACTAGCTATACATGATGTTACGTGAGTTAATAAATGATTTTATGACAGATTTTTAATCTAGCAAACTGTCACACATTCACATTTCTCTAAGTTATTTGTATGGAAGTTCAGAATGTGTGACTGCTGGTGAATACAAAATTATTTTTGGCAAAGGAACTCGACTTTACGTTGCATCAGGTAAGAAATTACAACTTTTGGGCCACAATGTTTTGGGTCAAAGCTGCTAAATTTTAAAATTTGAGTGCATTCATTTGAGATTTACAACGACAAAAAGAATTATATTTTCATTGAATATATTCATTTGTGCAAAACAACTTAACGTTCTGCTTCAGTTCCTTTTGAAATGATAGAATCTAGTATGTTTTTTATCTTTGCTATTTTTCTATTTTGTTATTTTTTTACATATTTTTGTCAGTTACAGCTCAGTTAAACCTTATAAATCTAGTTTGGGGTGAGTAAGTGTACCTGGTTAACGTACTGATCTGTGATATTGTGTGACATCTGGCACTAATGGTAAACTCGTCTTTGGTCACGGAATCAGGCTTTTCATCAACAAAAGTGAGTTCAACATTTATATCTATATATTCTTATATTTATATGTTCACATGTACATCTATATGTACATCAGCCCACCTTTATTAATGTTGAAACATGGAACGTACTTGTGTTTAAGATTTGACATTAAAATTAGACGGATTAACAGAAGAAAATAGAAAATAATTCACAAGAACAATGTGCCGATTATATATACAGCTTTAAGTGATTATTTAATTAATAGCAGTTTGATTGGCTAGAAATATATGTAGTATACCAGAGACGAGGTTTATTAAAGTGTAAAATAAAGTGAAATGTACTTTAAACCAAGCCCATTGCTAAAGAAGTAACAAGTTATTGCCTTTTTTAATCCCTAAGCCTTCATTTTTTTTTTATTATGACTAGAAGAAGACCCAGTTTTGGGACTAAATTACCTGTGATTTCATGTTTGAATAATTTTAATAGATCTGCTGAGAAGGTTACAGAACTCTGAACAATGCTCCTGATTTGAAATGAAGAATCAGTGATTGGTTTGGAGGCTTCTTAGCTCCAGATTAATGCCATGTTGTGTGAGTGCTGATAATAGAAGACTGATATTTGGCCATGGAACTAAACTTTTCATCCATGCAAGTAAGTAAGTCATATGTAGCATAAATTAAAAAAAAATCCCACCAGCAAGATTTAATACTTAGCTGTAAATATTACATTACGAAGTACAACTTGCAACAAATTTCATCAAAATAAATCAAACAAGTAATATTTTTCAGTTAAGTGCTTCCTTTTTTAATTTGTATTTTTACAAGCATTGCGATATTACAATATTAAACATGTTAAATAGGATTTTTAAAAAAAAATTTAAATGAAGGAAATACCTTTAGAAAGTTTGCTTCCAAATGATTCGCAGTTTTTGGCCTGGATTAAATCTCTGCGTGACTGGAGGGACCAATAAGATTATATTTTGGATCAGCACTAAGTGGATACCAGTAAGTTTATTAGAAATAACACATTTCACTGTAAAGTATCATGAAATATGGAGATTCTTAGTCAAAATTATGGATTTTTCAAAAGGAAATTTAATCATCGTTTCTTTTTAAATTATAAATCTCCACAATTATAAATGTAGTTATAATAGAAACTAAAACAGTTTGTATAGAACATGAAGAGTTTTTACAGATGAAATGCATTAAGTTTTTGTCGTGGAGGTTTGTACTGTGTGACTAATAACAGGGACAAAATCATTTTTGGAAAAGGAACTCAACTCTTCATTGAATCAGGTGACATTATTTGATTTTTTTTCTTGATGAACTTCTTAACTGACAACAATATGATTAAATTTCATAGAAGAAAACAATAAAGCAAACTGGAGTGCATAAACACTCTGATTGTTTACTGCAATAAATGTATTACAGAAAGTTTTCTTCTATACTGTTTACATACCTGCAGTCAGATTTGGTGATTTTAAAAAGAAGTTATTCATTATATGGAGAAGAACTGCTCAGGGGTGTTGATGTACTTTGGGAGTATTTGATATGGAGTTTATCTCAGTGTGTACACTGGTGGAGTGAACAAGATCATATTTGGCCAAGGAACTTCGCTCATAGTGGAATCTAGTAAGTTTTCAATCTTTCAGTAACATATTATGGATCAGTTCAGGTGCAGAAGTGTATCATTACACAATTTTTAAGATCTTAAACGTTAACAGATTTCACGGTGACATTAACATTAGTCGTAGGTGCAATGAACGTTGGTTAGATTAAAACTTCAGATTACGTTCATAATAACAAACAAACAAAACAAAAATCATTTAATTTTGAAAAAGTATTAAATTGTATTTGGTACTAGTAAACTGTCTTAGGCACTTAACATGGGAAAATTCTAACATAATGATATTTATGTCACGCTTCAGAGTTCAGCTATTTAAATATTTATATGAATAAATACAGATACTTTATTGACATCCCCTTTATTTAATGTGTGTCTATCCTGAGCATTAGATCACCTGGAGAGGGAAATTGTTGTAATGGCGTTTAGCTTTGTGTGACTAGAGAAGGCAACAAGATCACTTTTGGAAGTGGCCTTAAACTTTCTGTGGAGTCGCGTAAGTTTTGTACGTTTATTCGCTTCTATAGTATTAATCTAACTTTAATCTAGTAAACTTTCACCAGCTCACTAACCCCAGGTTTTTTGTATGGAAGTTGAGAATGTGTGACTGTTGGTGAATACAAGTTAGTTTTTGGTAAAGGAGCTCGGCTTTATGTTGCAGCAGGTAAGAAAATAGAAGTTTATTCATGACTTAAAATAATAAAAAAGAGTGCATTGAATATATGCACTTGTGCTGCAATCTAGTGTTATGCATCACTTTCTCTTGGAATTATATATTAGATGTAAATATATATCTAATTTGCTTTGTATCATCGTTTCTTCTAGCGTGATTTGTGGCAGTTTTTATTACAAAAGTCTAAAAATATTTTAAAAAATATAGCACACTTAAAACAACACGAGCATTGAGTGTTAAAGTGCTGCATATCAGGCATAACAGAAATAAAATGCAAAATAAAAATAAGTATATAAACAAATAATTACTATAAGAAAATAACTAAGAGCAGAAATAAGCAGCTAGACCGTGGCAAGAAACAGGACAGATTATAGATAAGCCTGAGAGAAAATAAGTCTTAGGAGATGATTTAAATGAGTTTATTTTAGGGGAAGATCTGATAGAGAGGAGAAAACTATTCCAAAGCCTCGCGTTTGGTTTTTAATCGTCACTGGGAACGGAGAAGAGGATCTGTGAGCTCGCTGGGAAGAGCGAAGGTGGAGACGATCTGAAATATATATGAAGCGAGTCCATGCAAGGCTTTAAAAACGAACAATAAAGTCTTAAAATCAATTCTGTATATTGACTATTTGACTATTTTTGTATTTTGCCTCAATTGCGCCATTCAGTGGAGTCAAAAGAACATTAAACAGGAGAATAATTTGTCATACCCTAGTTGAAGTTTATAAAAGTAAGAATACCTGGTTGATGTACTGATCTGTGACATTGTGTGACATTTGGTGCGAGTGGTAAACTCATCTTTGGCCACGGAATCAGGCTTTTCATTGAAAAAAGTGAGTTCAATATTTATATCTCAAATAAATCCACTTTTTTGTTAATGCTGAAAGAAAAGTGATAGAACCTGACGAGACTTGGGTTTAAAATGTAAACATATAAATGTATAACAATAAATCTGTAGACAAATCGATGCAGAAAATTAAAAGTTCTTCACAAGAAAAATTCAGCTCTTTATGTAAATCTTTACGAAATTATTTAATTAATGGCTATTTGATCGATAAATGGTATACGTAATATACTGTAATAAGTTTACAGTGAATACATTACGTTTATCTGTAACCTTTTACATACACTAGAGATAAGTCATTTAATACGGAAATAATTAGTCAGAATTATGGATTTTTTTCAGTAGTAGATTCAGTCGTCATTGTTTTATTATAAACCTTCAACACTGTGAATGTAGTTATAACAGGAAATAAAACAACTGGTTTAAATTTAACTGTAAATTATCTTGTGCTGTCTGTATCAGTGCAGTTCAGATATTACAATATTTTCTACAGAATGAACCACGAAGCGTTTTTGTTGTGGAGGTTTGTGTTACGTGACTATTATCAGGGACAAAATCATTTTTGGCAAAGAAACTCAGCTCCTCGTTGAAACAGGTGACTTATTCTTTGAGTTTTTTCCTGATGAATTCTTTAGTTTACAGCAATGCGATAATAGAAGAATGATCTAAAACATAAAAAAAACAAACAAACCAAAACTACGTGTAAGATATCGCAGGTTCCTTAAGAACAAACAAACTAAATTACAAATGCGTGAATACCCCACGTTAATGTAACATATATATTACAGAAAGATTTGTTTTATATTATTTGTGTACCTGCAGTCAGATTTGGTGATTTTAAAAAGAAGTTATTCATTATATGGAGAAGAACTGCTCAGGGGTGTTGATGTACTTTGGGAGTATTTGATATGGAGTTTATCTCAGTGTGTACACTGGTGTGGGGAACAAGATCATATTTGGCAAAGGAACTTCGCTCATAGTGGAATCTAGTAAGTTTTCAATCATTTTTTTTCTTTTTTATACGTAATTCTGATCATTACAGGTGCTGTTTAGGTTTGTGCAGATTTCATGGTGATGTTATCATTAGTTATATGTTCAGTGCATATTGATTAGGTTAAAACTTCATTTAAAAAACTCCTTTAACTCTGAAAGAGCATTAAAGTGTGTTTGGTGCTGTTAAAATATCAGCGTCATCTTCCATGGAAAAATACTAATATAATTACATTCATGTGACACTTCAGATGAAATTCAATAATATACATATTTCTATAGGTAAATACACATGCTTTATTGATTTGATATCCACCATTTTATTTAGTCATTTATTTTAAAATACGTGTCTATCCTGAACATTATCAGGGTAATTTTTGTAATGGCGTTTAGCTTTGTGTGACTAGAGGAGACAACAAGATCATTTTTGGAAGTGGCATTAAACTTTTTGTGGAGTCGAGTAAGTTCTGTACGCTTATCTGATTCTATAGTATGCTTTGAGATAAACTACCTGAATGCTTAATTAAAAACACTATGCATGTTCGTGGTGCTGGAAAATCGATCGATGATTTAAACATTTTATCGTAACATAAGTAACAGCATTAAGCTCCAAACGTTATTTCCTCAGTTGTTGTTTTTGTTTTTGTTGTTTGTGTTTCATTGGATTGAGATTTGCTGACTACCAGACCTGCTATAAGGCCAGAGCTTATACAGTATATTTTATACTCTGCTGCACATTTCAACATCAGAAACACCACAAAAGCTAATTCTTTATCTACTTTACTATGAAAATCAAGCTGTCCTGAATATTTCTGACTCAGAATTGCTTAATAATCTTTCTATAGATGTCAGTTGAGATTTAGATTAAAAAAATAATTTAAATAGTACCTACACGATACATTTATCATGTGCAAGACGTGATGAGTAGCAGATATAATGACAAGTGCATAATGTATAAAGCTTGCTGCATGCTGAACGGTTCAGTAACGTTTGCATTTCCATTTATATTTATATAAATTAAAAGCAAAAGTTAGTTTGTGGCATCAAATTAGTCTGATGTCGTGCACCTTAAACTGGAGTATTTGCTACGGCGTGCCACTTTGTGTGACTCTCAGTAATGACAAGATAATTTTTGGCAAAGGGACTCGATTGCTTGTTGAAGTTGGTAAGTGAATCGCCTTTTATACGTCTATAGCTGTTCCTGTTTCAGTTCTAAACATCAGAATATTAAAAACTCTTATTCAAGTGTTATCAAGACAGAGCAGTTTATATGTAATGTATATATATTTTAGCACAAACTATACTGTCAGTAATTTATCCTTGAGTGAAATGTATGTTTCTGTTAACAGTCGAGATTGAATATTTTTGACCACAAAATCCCAAATCATTTCCTTAGAGTTGTGTATGTTTAGGCGTTAAGCTGAAATGAAAGCTATATTTTCGTGTGGTCCAGTGTAAAACCGCTCAGGACAACATATAGAGGCTTTGGAGTGGATTAGAGTGCACTGGAAAGTTAATGAAATGAAATATTCCACTGTGTGGATGCTAGTAGAAACAAACTGATCTTTGGACATGGAATAAAGCTAACAGTAACATCAAGTAAGTGTTCAGTGATAAATCAGACAAACCTTTAAGCTATGTATATTTTAATGATGTTATAGTCCTGTTTTTGTTTTTGTTTTATTGCTGCCAATGTACGAAGATTGAAATATTACATCCCCAGTCAGCTTATTGTGATTAGGATTCACTGTGGCATTAACATTTTGTTAAGATCAGAATATTAATAACAACTGAAAACAACTGCACTTGTTTAAACTTACTTTTTAACTCCATAGAGAAATTTAAGGATATTTCAGTGTAAGCTAAAGCCTTACTGCAGAGAGAAGTGTTTATTAAGGTTTTCACGGGACTTAAGGTGCCTAACTTGCCTTTATATTTAGGAAAAATTAGTGTAGCGTAAAAGTAGTCTGATGTAGTACACACTAAACTGGAGTATTTGCTATGGCATGTTATTTTGTGTGACTCGTAGTACAGACAAGATCATTTTTGGAAAAGGGACTAAACTGCTTGTTGAAGTCGGTAAGAGAACTGCCATTAAATTTGATCGACTATAGCTGCGTCTGTTCCAGTTCTGAATATTAGAAGCCAAAGATTTCTTTCCAAGACATAGCAGAACAATGTGCATATATTTTAGTACAAAAATCTATATTTTAGTCACCGATCCTTGAGGGAAATACGTTTCAATTTATACAACAGTTTATACAGTCTGAGGATCCGACTCTGGTGAATGCATGTGAAGAAGTATTTTTAATTCAGTTTCAAATTTCATTTCCTTAGATTTTTGGAAAATTAATATGTTAAGCTGAAATGAAAAACTATACATCAGTGTAAATCCCATCAGGACAGAGCATGATGTTTCCTGAGGCTTTGGAGTGGATTAGAGTGCAGTGAAACGTTAATGAAATGAAATATTTCACTGTGTGGATGCTGGTGGAAGAAATAAACTGATCTTTGGACATGGAATAAAGCTAACAATAACGTCAAGTAAGTGTTTAGTGATAAATCAGACAAACTTTAAGATATGTATGTGATAATCCAATTTGTTTGGTTTAATGAGGTTTAATAAAGGGAAGGGCACCATTTTCCCCTTTAAATTTTATTAAATTATAAGAAAAAAATGAGTTTGTGGCCTCAGAGTAGCCAGATGATGTATTTGCTACGGCGTGCCGCTTTGTGTGACTCGTGGTGCTGAGAAGATAATTTTTGGAAAAGGGACTAAACTGCTTGTTGAAGTTGGTAAGTTAATTGCTGTTAAATGTTGATTGACCACAGCTGTGTCTGTTTCAGTTCCTTCCATTAGAAGACAAAAGTCTCCGTTTCTGACATTGCAAATTTCATGCAAGTCTTTTCTTGGAGTTTTATAGATTAAGGCATTAAGCCAAAATGAAAGCTATGCATTAGTTTTCAGTGTAAAAACAATCAGGACAACATAAAGATATTATTTAAGTGTAGCGGAAAGTTAATGAAATGACACGTTTCACTGTGTGGATGCTGGAGCTGGAACTAAACTGATCTTTGGACATGGAACAAAGCTAACAATAACTTCAAGTAAGTTAGCTTATCATGACTAAGGTTCATTTCGTTCAGCATGTAATTGTAGAATATTAAAGTCTTTAGTAGCGAAATTCGCAACAAAACTTTAACATGAAATATTCTTTAAGTTAGGTTATAAGTAAGAATATAAAATATTACATATATGAGAATCTGAGTGAGATTGTACGCTATGATATTACACTGGGTACAGGCACTTATTGTGGAAAAAAATCTGTATATGATAATGTATTATATTATCTTAAATATTTCAGGGAAGAACTGAAAGATTCCCAATTGTCTGTCTGTATCTCAGTGACTATTGGCTGATGGTTTAAAAACATTAGAGGAATTCTACTGACAATAAATGGCAAAATAATTTAGAAAATTGGTCTAATGTGCTAAAATTTGACTTGGTATAAGTTAGTTAAGTTGGTTTCACAAGTTGCTAATATTTCATTAACGCTAGGTTACATTTCTGCACGAGTGTGTCACGCATGGTGTATTTGATATAGAGTATAAGTCTGTGTGAATACTGGAGGAACCAGGATTATCTTCGGTGCTGGAACACGACTTATAGTAGAAGCAGGCGAGTTTTTCTATTCAACTTTTACTCCTAGTATTTCGTGCAAACTTTTAGTTTTAAAAATGTATAAAGTTTGTGTTGGAAATGCCAATTCCAAATGCTAGCTAGACAGTGGGGTCAGAAAGGCTAGGACTGTTAGCGAAACTGCTTCTATTTTGCATCTTATTTAATAAAAATTTCTTAAATTACAAATTATATTTACAAATATATCAGCAACAACTTGAGTAAAAAGTAAAATTCTGAAAAGTAAATATTTCTAAGTATTTCGTACGTCCCTTATTGCAATTATCTTCGTTAAGAGAAGATTCAAGGAAAATCGTACGTTTTGAACAAAAAGCTAACATGGTCAGCATCACCAATTTGCTTACCTTTAAGTAGCAACTTCGTGATAGTGCTGAATCTTGAATATTTCCCTTATTTGTTTTAAAATTTTCAGAATTCTAAAACTTTGTTTATTTCCAGTTTCAAATGAAAGAAATCTCAATGTTGTCTAAGACGTGTAAGTATTCGATAAGGACTGTAAGTGTGTGTGAATGCTGGTAACAAGCTGATCTTCGGGGCTGGAACACGACTCATAGTTGAATCAGGCAAGTGTTTATAATAAAACATTTTATAGAAAATGTATACTTTATAAAAGTCTATAATCTAGCTATTTTTTCAGGATATACAGTTTTATTAATGCTAGGTTACATTCTTCAGGGAATAAAGTGTACACAGAGTATGAACACAGATCTCATTCATGTTGGTTTTATATTAATGTAATCATGAAGAGGCAAAATTCTAGAAAGTGTATAAACATAAGTGTATAAACATTATATACATAAGGAGACAAAGCTGTCTATTGTGTGCACTGGGAGCTACAGAGAAAATGTTATAAGGTGTAGCAGTGTGTGAATAATAACATAAAGCTGACCTTTGGCACAGGCATAAAACTGCTAGTACGGTCAAGTAAGTGTTCCTTACTGTTCCTTTTGTCTTGAATTTCACTACATTAACTACATGAATTCATAATTTATGGGAATGCAGAGGTTATTTCTTTGAGAAGTGTAATTTTTAATAGTATATGCTATTTTGCTGTTATTTAATACGCTATGAGGTGTGAGTTAGTGTTATGTGTGAATAGTGGAAGTGCATATCGAACATTAATCTTTGGATCAAGCACCAAATTGATAATTAATCCCCGTAAGTATAGAACTTTTACACGTCGTATACACGTACACATCATACATTTCTTTACCAGGCGTAAGTTTCTTAGATAGAAGACTGAAAATCACAATCTCTTTTATAACTTCCTCAGTATAATTGTCCTGATTATTAGCAACTACTTACCAAAACAACAATCTTATGAAGTTTATTCGGTTAGTCATTATTTATGGTTCAACATTACAATAATCCTCGATTAAATATAATACCTTAATTATTGAGCTTTATTATCTATTGGTAAATAATACATTTTCTAGTTATAGTTATACAGCGATACTCGAATATACTCGAGAAAATTGCACGTGTATTCGTCAAGGCATAAGAAACTGTGTGACTACAAGTGGGGGACACTTTAAATTAATATTTGGAGAAGGAACGAAACTTGCAGTAAATTCAGGTGGGATATAAATAATCTTTTATATTAACAGTGTAAATGGTTTTGTAATTCCTGAAATCTTGAATGCTCGTTACGGACAACGAATCTTTATTCCACTTGTCCTTATTTGAATAGTTATGTGATATATTTATGTAGTGATGCTTTTAGAGAATACTGTAAACCCACTCTAGTATACATTTAAACACTTAATGTCTACAGTAGAATTTAAAGCTATATATATATATATATATATATATGAGAGAGTTAACGATGAGGGACAGAACAGTGTGTGACTAGTACTGGAAACTACAGAATCTACTTTGGCTCTGGAGTGAAACTGATTGTAGAAAAAAGTAAGTGTAACTTTAAACTAAAAATGCATTACAAAGACCCTAAACCTGTTTATTTGTATGAAGGTCAGTTTGCCATAATTAAAAATATGATTTACTTTGACAAGATAGAGCCTTAAACTACAGGTATCAGCTTTAGATAGTCTTTATTTCAACAGTATATAATTACAAATATACTTCATTAAATGACTTAATAGTTTAGTTTATACACAACAACATGGTACAATTAGTTAGTTTTGAAAATCTGTAATATTTATGAAGAAATGTGTTTAAATGCTAGGTTACGTTTCTGCATGAACATGTCATACATGGTGTGTTTGACTAAACCGTCTATCGTATACATTGGAGTCTATAGAGTAAATGTAGTGAGGTGCAGCAGTGTGTGAAGAATAACTTTGGAAAGTTGATCTTTGGCAAAGGCATAAAACTGCTGGTGCAGTCAAGTAAGTGTTTGCTTTGATTAAGAGATTTTCTATATTTTATATAACGTCCTACATGAATTTGAAGTGAATTCATAATGTGAGAAAGTGCAGAAGTTAGTTATGTAAGGAGCAGAATTTTAATAGTATGTATAAGTAGCTATTAGGCTTGTGTTTAGTACTCTGAGTTAGCGTTATGTAGCTTCTCAGTGTGTGAATACTGGAAGTGGAAATCGAAAGTTAATCTTTGGATCAGGCACAAAATTAATAATTAATTCCCGTGAGTATAAAACACCTTTACACATGTTTACTCTTGCATTAATTATTGAGCTCTAACATCTATTTGTGAATAAACTATTTCATAGTTATGTACATTGGCACTCAGATTCACTCAACATGGTTAAAGGCAGAAAATGCGCATGTATTTGTCAAGCCATAAAAAACTGTGTGACTGCGAGTGCAGGAGGAAATAAATTAATATTTGGAGAAGGAACGAAACTTACAGTAAATTCAGGTGGGAAATAATTAATCTTTCATATTAATCTATTTTACAATTAGTTGCATGCTGTAATAAGGAAGTGGCGTCTTTACAAAATACTGTAAATCAGTTATACTGTACATTTCTGCTATATACATAATGTTTACAATAAGATTTAACATAATAAATGTAAGAGATGAATACAGACTTATTGATGAGGGACTCAGCAGTGTGTGACTTATTCTGGAGGAAACCAAATCTACTTCGGTTCTGGAATAAAGCTGATTATAGAAAAAAGTAAGTGTCAAAAATCGCAATTCATGGGAATTAATTCCTGAGTGTATAAAACATACTTCTAGACGTTTTTTTTTTTTTCCTGCCATGCATTTCAGTAGCAGGTATTATTTTCATAGATACAAGTCTGAAAATCTATTTTATACTTTCTTGTGTATAATTGTCTTGAATATTAGTAGCTATATACACTATTAAGAAGAAATCGTACCCAGGATGTATCCATACAGCAATATAACCATGCTTATATTTAAAGTTTACAATCCTTTCTAAGTATTATATAAACTCGTAAAGCTCCGTAAAGCTATAATGTAGTACTAATAATTAATTCATCGATGTCTTCACTAAAGATATTTAACAACATACGAGGCGATTTCTGAAGTTTTGCCTGCAGTATTGGTTACCAAACAGCATCTTCAGTTAATAAGAATATTAACAAATGAGAACGATTTAACTTTCATTCATGCAGAGTTGTGAGAAATGCTACAAATCCAAATTCTGCCCTGTATCTTAATCCATTTATAACTTCTCCAGTTTCATTCATGTGAACTGCAACAACACGTGGAGCAAATTTCCCATTGTGAGACCATGTTCTTAACCTGAACATCCAGGAAAACACAACAATAACAAAACTAATTCAGATAATTTTACTTGCATATCAGCAGCTATAAGAGGACAAATCATCAATTAATTATAATGCTTTAATTATTGAAGTTTTTGTGAATGATGTATTTTATAGTTATATACAGTGACACTCAGATTCACTAAAGGCAGAAGATGCGCATGTATTTGTCAAGCCTTAAGAAACTGTGTGACTGCGAGTGCAGGAGGATTTAAATTAATATTTGGGGAAGGAACGAAACTTACAGTGAGTTCAGGTGGGATATAAATAATCTTTTATGTAAACATCTTGTAAATACAGAAGACTTGAATTCTTATGTACAATGAATCTTCATTGCGCTTATCCTTATTAGGTTAGTTGTGATATATTTACATAGTGACGTTTTATAGAATACTGTAAATCCACTGTAGTATACACATCAACTGTATATCTAATCTTTACAGTAAAATTTAATGTTATATATAAAATAGAGTAAGAGAGAGTTATTGATGAGGGACAGAACAGTGTGTGACTAATACTGGCAACAGAATCTACTTCGGCTCTGGAGTGAAACTGATTGTAGAAAAAAGTAAGTGTAATTTTAAAAAGCATTACACAGATCCTAATCTTATTTATTTGTACAAAGGTCAGTTTGTTGTTGATGCAAAATACTATTTCACAATACAAAACTATATAATATACTCTGGCCAGATACCTTAAGACTATGTTTAGAAAAAGCTTTATGCAGTTAGTATATAATTACAAATATAATTCGTTAAATGGCTTTAAATGAATTAAAACAAAAGTCTGTTGCATACATTGGAGGCTATAGAGTAAATGTAGTGAGGTGCAGCAGTGTGTGAAGAATAACGCTGGAGGAAAACTGATCTTTGGCAAAGGCATAAAACTGCTGGTGCAGTCAAGTAAGTGTTGGCTGTAATTATGAGATTTTCGACATTTTGTACAATGTATTACAGGAATTTCACTACATTCATTATATGATTCATTGTGTGTAAAGGTTCAAACATTAGCTCTTTAACAAAAGTAGTTATTAGGCTTGTGTTTAGTACATGTACATTATGTAGTGTGTGAATCCTGGAGGTTGAATTCAAAAGTTAATCTTTGGACCAGCCACAAATTTGATAATTAATTCCCGTGAGTATAAAACACATCATTTTTACTGTCATGCGTTTCATTAAGGGGTATAAATTTCATAGCTGTAAGTCTGAAAGAATACAATAATACTAAAAAACAAACAAACAAACAAACAGATACTCACTACTGAATAGGAATTATGTTCACAGATATAGGTATGAACATGTCTTTTGTAACTTCCTAAGTATATATTTTTAACATTAGTAACTACTCAGTAAGAAATAACTTCATCATCATTCACGCTTTTCCTTATTCAATTAGCTGTGTGATGTATTTAGGTAGTGAAGCTTGTATTAAATGTTTACAGTAGAATTTAAATTAATTTATATAAGAGTCAGAGAGAGTTAATGATGAGGGACAGAACAGTGTGTGACTGATGCCGGAGGCTACAGAATCTACTTCGGCTCTGGAGTGAAACTGATTGTAGAAAAAAGTAAGTGTAATTTTAAAAAGCGTTACAAAGATCCTAATCTTATTTATTTGTGTGAAGATCATTTTGCCAACAATGACACAACTCGCTGATATTAGCAACACTTATATTGTTTAAATGCTAGGTTACGTTTCTGCATGAACATGTCATACATGGTGTATTTGATTTAACAGTCTATTGTATACATTGGAGTCTATAGAGTAAATGTAGTGAGGTGCAGCAGTGTGTGAAGAATAACGTTGGAAAGTTGATCTTTGGCAAAGGCATAAAACTGCTGGTGCAGTCAAGTAAGTGTTTGCTTTAATTAAGAGATTTTCTATATTTTGTATAACGTCCTACATGAATTTCATTACATTCACTATATAAAGTCAATGTGTGTGAAAGTCCAAAAGTGAGTTCTTTAAGAAATGCTACTTTAATAGTACGTATAAGTAGTTATTTAGCTTTCGTTTAATACACTGAGTTAATGTTATGTAGCTTCTCAGTGTGTGAATACTGGAGGAAATCAAAAGTTGATCTTTGGATCAGGCACAAAATTGATAATTAATTCGCGTGAGTATAAAAAACACATTTACATCTTTTTTTTTATTTTTTTTTTGTCATGCATTTCATTGCCAGGTTTAAATTTCATCGATATAAGTATGAAAATGTCTTTCATAGCTTTATAAGTATATATATATATATATATATATATTTGTAAACAATCCTTTGCATATACTTTATATAAGCCCATAATGAGTATTATAACCTTCATTAATAATTTCACTAAAGATATTTGACAACATACAGTGCAGTTTCTGTAGTGAACAAATTTGTTGATGCAAAATATCGAACAAACTTCCTATCTCGAGACCATGTTCTTAACCTGCACATCATGATAAAATACTAAATTAACAATTAAAAATATTCAAATACTCATTACTTATGTAGCAACAGTTCTATGATGCATCGATTACTCAAATATACTCGGCAAGACAGAAGGCAGTAAAACGTAATGTAATGTTTATAATAGATTAATGAAGAGTTAATGATGAGGGACAGAACAGTGTGTGACTCGTACTGGAGACAATAGACTCTACTTTGGCTCTGGAATGAAGCTGATTGTAGATAAACGTAAGTGTAATTTTAAAAAGCATTACAACGATCCCGTCATGCATGGTGTATTTGACTATTGCATAGATTGGAAGATTATAGGAAAAATGATCTGGGGTTTAACAGTGTATAAATAAGAAGTCAGGAAAAATGACCTTTCATTAATATAAAATTTTAAAGAAATGTTTCTATTCAGCTTTTCCTACTCGTATTTCATGCAGACTGTTATTTTAACGAAACTAGATATATGAAATGCTAGATATATTCCTCCGTAAGGACAGCAGGTGTAAGTATTCGATATGGACTGTAAGTGTGTGTGAATGATGGATACAAGCTGATCTTTGGGGCTGGAACACGACTCCTAGTTGAATCAGGCAAGTGTTTACAATATGTTTTCCTATTCATGTTATGTAAGCGATTGTTAGTTTTAAAAAAATCTGGATTTTCTTTTAGGAAGTACAGTTTATAATTACTAGATTCTTCTGCATGGCTGAAGTGCTTATAGAGTATCTGACACACTGTAATACTGTAAACAGCGAATACTGAAGGATATAGGTTTATTTATTGTTGGTGAAAATAAGTTTAAGCACCTGTTGGTTTTATATTAATGTAATCACAAAGGGACAGAAATCTAGAAAGTGTATAGACATTGCATTACAAGAGTATGTAGCTACATAAGAAGACGAAAGAGTCTATAGCTTATATTGGGAAAAATGTAATGAGGTGTCGCAGTGTGTGTCTAATGACTTTAAACTGATCTTTGGCAAAGGCATAAACCTGCTGGTGCAGTCAAGTAAGTGTTTGCTTTAATTAAGAGAATTTCTATAACATCCTACATGAACATTCACTACATTCACTGTATGAATTCACAGCATGCAAAAGTGAAATTTTCGATTAACTTCACTACAATTTCGCTACAATCGTTATATGATTCATTGTGTGTAAAGGTTCAAACATTGGCTCTTTAACAGGTAGAGTTTTAATAGTACATATAAGCAGTTATTAGGCTTTCATACAGTACACTGAGTTAGCGTTATGTAGCTTCTCGGTGTGTGAATACTGGAGGTGGATATCAAAAGTTAACCTTTGGATCAGGCACAAAATTATTAATTAATTCCAGTGAGTATAAAACACACTTTTATATACATATATATTTTTAAACTTTCATGCATTTCATTGCCAGGTATAATTTCATAAATATAAGCATGAACCTGTCCTTTGTAACTTCCTAAGTATAATAGTAACTACTTACTAACTAATAACTATCTAGTAGCTAATAATTAAAAACAATCTTTGGTGTGATTTTCTGCACGCTGTATCCACTGTAAGTGTGCTTACATTTTTTTTAAGAATCCTGTGCAAATCCTGTTAAATAAGCTCCTAATGCATCATAAAGCTCAAATGTAGTATTATAATATAATAATCAGCGATAACCTCACTAAAGATATTTGACAGCATGCAATGCGGTTTTCGAAGTGCACAAATCTGTGCTTACTCTTTGCTACAAATGCTATCCGTGCCCTGTATCTCAACGTTATCAATTTATAACGTTTACTACGAGGTGAATCATGTGACTTTGATGGGAAACATTGAATACATTTCTCATCTTGAGACCACGTTCTTAACCTGGACATAATGGAAAACAATATAAAACTATCACTACAAAAATGATTAAAATACTCGATACTTATGCAGCACCAGTTGTACGACATCGTTGTATAACATTCGAGTTGTTACTCGATTATTCTCCGCATGGCTGAGGGCAGAAAACTACACATGTATTTGTCGAGGCTTAAGAAACTGTGTGACTCGAGGTGCAGAACAATATAAATTAATATTTGGAGAAGGCGTGAGACTTACAGTAAATTCAGGTGGGATATAAATAATCTTTTTTATTAACAGTGTAAATGGTTTTGTTTTCATTGCTGAAAACCTGAATCCTCGTTACGGACAGCGGATCTTTATTCCTCTTGTCCTTTATAAGATTAGCTGTGTGATGGATTTATGTAGTGAAAAGTTCACAGAACACTGTAAATCCACTCTAGTATACACATCATAAGCATTTAACTTTACTTACAGTAAAATTTTATGTAATATATATATATAATAGAGTAAGAGAGAGTTAATGATGAGGGACAGAACAGTGTGAACAGAATCTACTTCGGCTCTGGAACGAAGCTGATTGTAGAGAAAAGTAAGTGTAATTTTAAAAAGCATTACAGAGACCCTAAACCTGTTTGTTGATGCTAAATACTGTTTCACAATACAATACTCTATAATGTACTTTGACCAGGTGTCTTAGAAACTACAGGTATCAGATTTAGAACAGACTTTATTTAGGTAGTACATACTTACAACTATAATTTAACTGAATTAATAGCTCAGTTTATACACAACAATGGTGCGGGTTAACTCTTATTCTAGAGGATTTTATTGCCACTTTTATTATTCACAGCAGAATTAGTTTCAGACATCTTTTTGAATGCATTGTGTATTTGACAAAGCAGTCTATTGCATACATTGGAGTCTATAGTAAAATGTAAAGAGGTGAATCAGTGTGTGAACAGAAACACGGAAAGACTGATCTTTGGCAAAGGCATAAAACTTCTTGTGCAGTCAAGTAAGTGTTTGCTTCAATTAAGGAATTTTCTATACAATGAATTTCACTACAAAGTGCAAAATTTCGTTCTTTAAGAAGTGCACTTCCAATAATATTACATTTTGATGAAACTTTAGCGCTAGGTTATATTATTTTTGCATGAGTGTGTCATGTATGGTGTATTTGATATAGAGTATACGTCTGTGTGAATCTTGGCAATACCAAGATTATCTTCGGTGCTGGAATACGACTTGTAGTAGAACCAGGCGAGTGTTTCTATTCATTCTTTTCTGCTCTTTCAGGTAGAATATTAGTTTTAAGTGTATAAACTCTAGATATTGAGGTTTTATAAATGTTTTATAATAGATTGTTGGTTTGAAAAAGCTGCAATATTTTCAGGATACACAGTTTGTGAATGGTAGATGATATTCTGCAGGACTGAAGTGTTTATATCTCATGAGTATATGATGTATTCTGTAATACTGTAAAATGTAAATATTGAAGGCTTATCTTTAGTGTTGAACCTGTATCTCGTTCACGTTGTAGAACGTGTATATGCCATATATCACCTTATTTATGGACACAAAACAGTCTATTTCATAAATTCAGAGACAATAGAGAAAATGTTGTGAGGTGTAGCAGTGTGTGTCTGATAGCTTTGGAAAACTGACCTTTGGCAAAGGCATAAAGCTGCTGGTGGAGTCAAGTAAGTGTTTACTGTAATTATTATTTTCTATAACTTCCTACATGAATTTTCATGACATTTATTATATGAATTCGCAGTGTGTGAAAGTACAAAAGTTTTTTTTCTTTTATAAGTGAAATTGTAATAGTACATGTAAATAGTTATTTGGCTCATTTAGCACATTAGTAAATAATATATTTTATAGTTATATACAGCGATAACTCAAACATACTCAGTATGGCTGAAGGCAGAAAATGCACATGTATTTGTCATGGCATTGTGAACTGTGTGAATCAAGGGGCAGGAGGATATAAATTAATATTTGCAGAAGGCATAAAACTTGCAGTAAATTCAGGTGAGGCATAAATACTCTTTCATTTTAATAATTCATATGAACATATTATTAGCTGCATGTTTAGGTAGTGACGTGTTTACAAAATACTGTAAGTCAACTATATAAATACTGTCATGCATTTCATTGCCAGTCATAAGTTTCATAGATATAATTATGACAATTTTTTGTAACATCCAAGTATAAATTTCTAAGTTCTCCAGGCTGTATCCATACGGCAATATAACCACGCTTTCATTTTAAATGAACAATTCCTTTGTAAGCATTTTTCTTAACCTGCACATACGGCAAAAAACAAACAAACAAACAAAAAACTAACAATAAAAAAACATCGTAGCAACAGTTGTATGATGCACTCAAATATACTCAGCATGGTCGAAAATTGCACGTGTATTCGTCAAGCCATAAAAAACTGTGTGACTGCAAGTGGGGGACAATATAAATTACTATTTGGAGAAGGCGTGAAACTTACAGTAAATTCAGGTGGGATATAAATAATCTTTCATTATTAACAATGTAAATGGTTTTGTAATTCCTGAAATCTTGAATGTGTATTTTGGACAATGAATCTTTATTCCACTTGTCCTTATTCGATCAGTCGCGTGATGTATTTAGGAAGTGAAGCTTTTACAGAATACAGAAAATCAATTATAGTATACATTTCAACTATATAGTCAATGTTTAGAGATAACAGAGTTATTGATAAGGGACAGAACAGTGTGAGAGTTATTCTGGAAACAACAAAATCTACTTTGGCTCTGGAACAAAACTGATTATAGAAAAAAGTAAGTGTAAATTTTAGTTATTTGCACAAATGTCAGTTTGCCGTGATGCAAAATACTATTTCACAAGACAATATTGTATAATGTACTTTGAATGTTTGCCTTAAAAACTACAAGCATCATTTAAAATAAAAGTATACTTCATCAAATGATGTTAAATGAATTAAGACAAAACAGTCTATTGAACACATTGGAGTCTATAGAGTAAATGTAGTGAGGTGCAGCAGTGTGTGAAGAGTAACTATGAGAAACTGATCTTTGGCAAAGGCATAAAACTGCTGGTGAAGTCAAGTAAGTGTTTCTTTTAATTAATCTACTTTCTACACTTTGTATAACGTATTACAGGAATTTCACTACATGGCACATGAAAGTGCAACAGTTAGTCCTTTAGGAAATGTAATTTTAATAGTATGTATAAGTAGCTATTAGGCTTGTGTTTAGTACTCTGAGTTAGTGTTATGTAGCTTCTCAGTGTGTGAATCCTGGAAGTGGAAATCAAAAGTTAATCTTTGGATCAGGCACACAATTAATAATTAATTCCCGTGAGTATAAAACACACTTACACATGTTTACTCTCATGCATTTCATTGCCAGGTAAAACTTTCATAGATACATGTATGACAATGACTTTCACTGCTTCCTAAGTGTGTATAAATATATTTATAAAACAATTTTAAATTATTAGGAACTACTTAGTACTTAATAACTAATAACTACCTAGTAACTAATAATAAAAAAAAAATGTTTAGTGTCACGTTTTAGGCAGACTATATTCAGTATAATCCTTTGCAAATTCTTGTTATAAGCTCATAACTCATCATAAAGCTGTAATGTAGTATTATAGTTGTTCACTAATGATTTCACCCAAGATGTTTGACTTCATACAACGTAGTTGCTGAAGTGTAGAATATGCAAATTTGTGACAACTGCTTGTTACTCAACAGCATATTCACAGGACTAATAACAAAAAAGATTTCAGTTTCTTTCAGAGAAATAAAGTTAGAAAACATGCTACATATGATGTCCTTGCTGTTTATCTCAAACTTGTGTTTATAACTATAACGCAAACGTAATGCGAAATGTGGAGCGAATTTCTCGTCGTTCTTAACCTGCGCATACTAAACCTTACGGTAATAATACTCATTACTCAATACTGTAAATCCATTTACAGGTTCATTTCTACGATATACTTAATGTTTACAGTAAAATGTAAAATAATATATGCGGAATAATGAAGAGTTATTGATGAGGGACAGAACAGTGTGTGTCTGAATACAGCAGGATCTACTTCGGCTCCGGTACAAAACTCACTGTAGAAAAAAGTAAGACTTTTTATTGCCACTTATTGTTCAGCAGATTTAGTTACTTTAAAAATATTTAATGTTATGAAGAAATGTGTTTAAATGCTAGGTTATATTTCACTGTGAGTGTATCATGTATTGTGTATGTGATTAAACCGTCTGTTGAATACATTGGAGTCTATAGAGAAAATGTAATGAGGTGTAGCAGTGTGTGGATAATAGCTATGGAGGAAAACTGACCTTTGGCAAAGGTATAAAACTGCTGGTGCAGTCAAGTAAGTGCAGTCTTTAAGCAATATTATATTTTAACGAAACGTGTTTAAATGCTAGGTTACGTTCCAGTGTGTGTGTTTTGCGTATGGTGTATTTGATATAGAGTATAAGTCTGTGTGAATCTCGGCGTTAACAGGATTATCTTTGGTCCTGGAACTCGACTTATAGTAGAATCAGGCGAGTGTTTCACTTCAACTTAATTTCGCGTAGACTTTTAGTTTTAGGTTTATAAACTTTAGATATGGTGGATGTATCTCTGCTTGTATAAAGCACACGTAAGTATTCGATATGGACTGTAAGTGTGTGCGAATGCAAACAAGCTGATCTTCGGGGCTGGAACACGACTCGTAGTTGAATCAGGCAAGTGTTTATTATAAACTTGTTCTATTCACATTTTTATAATAGATTTTGTTTAAAAAGCTTTCATTCTTTCAGGGATTATGGTTTGTTGGTGATATTATGCAGGACTGAAATGTTTGTAATAGAACAGTTAGTGCTAAATATTGATAGATACAGGTTTATTCTTGGTGCCAAACCAATAGTGGAATCTGAAAAGATGATCTGATAGTTTTATTCCTTATGATTCACAATAATTCCTTCACGTTACTTGTTGGTTTTATATTACTGTAATCATAAAGAGGCCAAATTCTAGAAAGTGTAGAGACAATAGAGAAAATGTTGTGAGCTGCAGCAGTGTGTGTCTCAAACCACTGGAAAACTGACCTTTGGCAAAGGCATAAAGCTGCTGGTAGAGTCAAGTAAGTGTTCACTGTAATTATATCATTTTCTATAACTTCCTACATGAATTTCACGACTTTCACTATATAAATTCGTACAAAAGTTATTGCTTTAAGAAGTGGAATTAATACATATAATACATTAATAATAGTACATATTAATAGCTATTCTGATTATGTAGTATATTAACAAAAATGCATGTTGTACAGTAGATATACAGTGATATTTATATACACGCAGCACGCACATGTATTTGCCAAGCCATTAAGAACTGTGTGACTCAAGGTGCAGGACAATTCAAATTAATATTTGCAGAAGGCGTGAAACTTACAGTAAATTCAGGTGAGGCATAAAACAATCTCTCTATTTCAATATTTCATATGAAGATATTATTAATTGTGTGATGTATTTAGGTAGTGGCGCATTTACAGAATACTGTAAATCAACTATACTATACATTTCTGCTATATAATTAATGTATACATTCAAACTTAACACACTATACTGTACAGAATAGATGAATGGAGAGTTATTGATGAGGGACAGAACAGTGTGTGACTTATTCTGGAAGTGAGAAAATCTACTTTGGTTCTGGAACGAAACTGATTGTAGAAAAAAGTAAGTGTAATTTTGTAAGTGTGTGAGTGTAACTGAAAACACATCCTAAAGCTCTAATATAGTGCTATAATTAATTTCTTAATGATTTCGCTAAAGATATTTGAAAACATAGAAAGCGTAAACTTATGAATTAGTTCATCAGCAGCATGCTCAGTTCATGCTCAGAATAGTACCGAATGAGGGCGATGTAAATTTCATTTAAATGATGTATAACCTCTGTATCTTTAAAATAATGCTTTTGTAACTTATCCTATGAATTGACTAATGCTGAAATTTCTCATCGTGAGAACACGCTTAGCTGTGCGTAGTGAAAAAACACAAAAATAACAATAAAATAAATGTATTCAGAAACTCAGTACTTGCATAGCAGAAGTTGTAGAACTCATCAAATAGTTCTAGTGCTTTAAATATTAAGCTTTATTATCTATTAGTAAATAATATAGTTTAGAGTTATTTATAGTAATTTATTTAGAGCTATTTATATTCTTGGATATGCTCAGCATGGTGAAAGTCAGAAAATGCACATGTATTTGTCAAGCCTTAAAAAACTGTGTGTCTACGAGTGCAGGAGGAAATAAATTAATATTCGCAAAAAGCACATCACTTACAGTGAATTCAGGTAATTAATCTTTTATATTAACCGTTTAAATGAATTCGTTAGTTACAAGATCATTAATATTCACGCATGGGGTATTTGATAAAACAGTCTATGATGTGCATTAGCGGCTGTTGAGAAAATGTTATAACGTGTAGCAGTGTGTGACTAATAACTTTGGAGGAAAACTGATCTTTGGCAAAGGCATAAAACTGCTGGTGCACTCAAGTAAGTGTTTACTGTAATTAAGAGATTTTCTACATTTTGTATAATTTATTACATGATTTTCACTGCAAAGTGCAAAATTTAGTTCCTTAAGTGGAATTTCAATAATATGACACTGAAGGATCGCGTTGAAATGCTTACGTTTCTGCACGAGTGTGTTACGCTTATGTTTTTTTTTTTTTTTTTTTTAATATATAGAGTATAATTTCAGTATGAGAATCTTGGCATTACGTGGATTATCTTATAGTGGACATTCAGCTTTTTCTACTCATGTTTCATGCAAACTTCTAGGGAATACCAATTATAAAAGCTAGAGATATTACTGCGTAAGAACAGCACGCTTAAGTATTCGATATGGACTGTAAGTGTGTGTGAATGTAAACAAGCTGATCTTTGGGGCTGGAACACGACTCGTAGTTCAATCAGGCAAGTGTTGATCAACTTTTTTTTTTTGAAAAATCATGTTTTAGAAAAGATTGGTAGTTTCAAAAATCTATAATTATTCAGGATATACAGTGTAGAAATGTTACATGAGGTTATAGAGTATGTGATGGATACTTTAGCACTATAAGCTGCAAATACTGAAGGATACATGCTGATGTTTTGTGCTGCACTTGAAGCTCTTTCATGGTTTTATATTACTGGAATTACAAAGAGGCTAAATTCTAGAAAATGTATGTACATTATCTTATTTAAGGAGGCAAAATAGTCTATTGAATATATTGTAAAATTGACTGTAAACTTTACAGTAACTTACTGGGAACAGGGCTGCCAACAAAGTACTGTATAAAATACAATACTGTAAACATGTACAGTAAAGTACTGTCATATCTTACATAGTATAAAATAACACGCAATCCAGTACATTTGGTCATTTGGCTGACACCAAATAAAGCAAAAAAAAAAAAAAAAATTGTACAATTGATGGAGGTTACAACTGAGCTGAAGGTTAAGAGTCTTGTTCGAAGACCCAACTGTGGCAGATTTGAACCCAGATCTTCTAATCCGTAACTCAAATCCTTAATCTCTAGTTTACTTTGATTCAGTGTAAGTGTATATATTCTTACAGTACTTTTATTGGTAACCCTGTTACCAGAAAATAACTGTAAAGTTTACAGTCAGTTTTTTTTACAGTGTACATTAGGGCCTATAGAGATAATATCATGAGGTGTAGCAGTGTGTATCTGATGGTTATGGAGGAAAATTGATCTTTGGCAAAGGCATAAATCTGCGGGTGCAGTCAAGTAAGTGCTGTAATTAAGAAAGTTTACACTTTGTACAACATACTATAACATACTACATTAACAACATGAATTCATAGTGTGTTAATGTGCAAAAGTTTAATAGTAAATATAAGTAGTTTGGCCGAGTCAGCGTTATGTCACTTCCCGGTGTGAATACTTTAGCTGAATATCAAAAGTTAATTTTCGATTCAGGCGCCAAATTGATAATTAATAATTCCTGTGAGTATAAAAACACTTCTGTACATTTTTTTTTAATTGTTATGCAGTTCGTCACCAGTCTGAAAATCTTAATCTCTTTTGTAACTTCTTAAGTAGAACTGTCTTAAATATTACAAACTATTTACAGTAATAAAAAACAAATCTCATGAAGGCTGTATCTGTACTACAGTATAGCTTAAATTAAAAAAAAACATACATTCAACATTACTTACTTTGACATTTATTACTTTATTATCTATTAGTAAATCATGTGTTTTATAGTTATATACAGTGATGCGCAAACTCACTCAAGATGGTTGAAGGTAGAAGTTGCACATGTATTTGTCAAGCCATAAAAAGCTGTGTGACTGGAGGTGCAGCAGGATATAAATTAATATTTGGAGAAGGTGTGAAACTTACAGTAAATTCAGGTGGGTTATAAATAATCTTTTTTTTACTTAACAGCATAAATGGTCTTGTAATTCCTGAAAACATAAATGCTCATTACTCGCCCGCTTGTCCTTATTAGATTAGTTGCGTGATATTTAGGTCATAAACTAAATAAAGTAAATCCATTAATATATACATTTCAACCATATAGTTAATGTTTACAGTAAAATGTAATGTAATATAGACATCTAGATTAATAAAGAGTTATTGATGAGGGACAGAACAGTGTGTGTCTCAGAACAACAGAATCTACTTCGGCTCTGGAACGAATCTGATTGTAGAAAAAAGTAAGTGTACTTAAAAACTATTTTTAAAAGAATCCTAATCTTTATTTATTTGTGTGAAGGTCAGTCTGTTAATACAATACAGTATGATGTACTTTTTCCGTATAGAGCTTTAAAAACTGCACTATCAGATTTAGAATAGGCTTTATTTCAGTAGTATATAATCACAAATACACTTCATTATATGATTTAAAATGAATTAAAAGCTTATAGCTTATAATTTATTAGTAGTTCATCTAAAAATCTTTATTTCAAAGAAATGTGTTTAAATGCTAGGTTCTATTTCTGCATAAGCTTGTCATGTGTACACTGAGTAAATGTGATGAGGTGCAGCAGTGTGTGGATAATAACGCACGAAAACTGATCTTTGGCAAAGGCATAAACCTGCTGGTGCAGTCACGTAAGTGTTTACTGTAACACTTTGCACATGTTTTACAGGAATTTCACTGCATTCACTCCATGATCTCATATCACATGAAAGTGGAAAAGTGAGTTCTTTAAGAAACTGATTTTAAATAGTATGTATAAGTAGCTATTAGGCCTGTGTTTAGTACTCTGAGTTAGTGTTATGTAGCTTCTCAGTGTGTGAATACTGGAGGTGGAAATCGAAAGTTAATCTTTGGATCAGGCACAAAATTAATAATTAATTCCCGTGAGTATAAAACACATTTCTAATGATTTGTTTGTGTTTTGAAATGCTTGGAATCATACATTATGTATTTCATTACCAGGTATAAATTTCATAGTTGTAAGTCTGAAAATCTCAAACTTCCTTAGTATATTTGCCTAATATTAACTATTTTACAATAATTAAATAATAATCATCAATGCAGGTTGTATCAATACTGCAGTATAGCTTAAATTGCACTTGCTGAAAAAATACAATAATGTGCACAAAAAATAAATTCAGATACTCATTACTTTTGTTTTGACATTTCTATAATCCTCCATTATCTATAAAGAGGTTTATTATTAATTATATACAGCGATACTCAAAATACTCAACATGGTTCAAGGCAAAAACTGCACATGTATTTGTCACGGTATTAAAAACTGTGTGACTGGGAGTGCAGGAGGATACAAATTAATATTTGGAGAAGGTGTGAAACTTACAGTAAATTCAGGTGGGATATAAATAATATTTCATATTAACAATGTAAATAGTTTTGTAATTACAGAAAACTTGAATGCTCATTAGGGAAAATGAATGTTCAATCCGCTTGTCCTTATTAGCTTGCGTTATATATTGAAGTGGTGATGCGCTTAAAGAATACTTTAAATCCAGTATAGGGTTCATTTCTACTCTATACTTAAAGTTTACAGTAAGATGTAATGTAATGTATGTTGACTCAGAGAGAGTTAATGATGAGGGACAGAACAGTGTGTGACTAATACTGGAGGCGACAGAATCTACTTCGGCTCTGGAATGAAACTGATTGTAGAAAAAAGTAAGTGTGCTAAAAACTATTTAAAAAAAAAAAAAGTATTATAAAGATCCTAATCGTATTTATTTGAGTGAAGGTCAGTTTGTCGTGATGCAAAATACTATTTCACAATACAATACAATGTACTTTGACCCAATAGTACCTTAAAAACTACAGGTATCAGATTTAGTCTACAGCAGAATTAACTCGTTTCAAAACTTTAAAATATTTTGATGAAATCTGTTTAAATGCTAGGTTTCATTTCCGCATGAGTGTGTCATGCCTGGTGTATTTGATATAGAGTATAAGTCTGTGTGAATACTGGTGCTACCAGGTTTATATTTGGTGCTGGAACACGACTTATAGTAGAAACAGGTGAGTTTTTCTTTTCCATTTTTTACTCATATTTCATCCAGACTTTACTTTTTATGTTGACTTCTAGTGTTTATAGAGTATCTGATGTATAATGTAATGTATACTGATGTAAACTGCAAATATTGAAGGATAACGACTTATTTTTTTTGGTGCTGAACTTCTGTCTCGTTCGCTTTGTTTGTTGGATTTAGATTATAGAAATCGCAAAGAGGGAAAATTCTAAAAAGTGTAAGTTTATTACTTTATTCAAGAAGACAAAACTGTCTCTTGCATACATACGACTCTGTAGAGAAAACGTTATGAGGTGCAGCAGTGTGTGTCTAATACTGCTGGAAAACTGACCTTTGGCAAAGGAATAAAACTGCTGGTTCAGTCAAGTAAGTGTTCGCAGTAATGTACGATTTGTACGTTACTACATGAATTTCGTCATGTGAATGATGGTTGTGAAAGTGCAAACGTTAGTTACTGGGATTTCAGTAATGTGTAGTTGCACAGTGTGGGAATAGTAGAGGTGGACATGGAAAGTTGATCTTTTGGATTTACACAAAATTCCAGCAAAAATATTTTTCATTAGATTTTTAATAGTAAAGTATACTGTACATAAAATATGCTAAACACGTAACATAGTTTAAAACTGTTTTGACTTACAAATTATCGTGCAGTTTCTTCTATAACATTTTGCAAATGTTATTTGATTTACAGATTAATGTAATTATATACTACATCATAGCTCATGTTTGGTAAATAGGACCAAACTCGTTCTAATCCCAAGTTTTAAAGTTAAAATTACATTCTAAGAAATCTGAATCCTTTTATTTACCTGATTGAGATTTTAATAAACATCAAACTTCACTCAAACCATTCGAATCATTACTTAGACTGATATTAAACGTAACTTTGTTTAGTATTTTAAAAATTGATGAAATTCAATTAAAGATATCAGTTTACATTGTTCAACTTAAAAGCGGCGTTATTGCTCAGAGACAGTACAGTGTGTGACTGGCACTGGGCTTTACAAAATCTATTTTGGCTCCGGAATCAACCTGATTGTTGAAACGAGTAAGTATCTGCTGGAAAACGTAATGTAGTGTTAATACATTTTCCTTGCTGTGCTACGATTATATTCCTATAAGCGTTAAAAATCATAGGAATGTACGTTCATGTACGTATGTAAACATATCTAGCGCATTATTAGCTTAATACCATTTGTTCCTAATAGCTATATAATATATAATAATGCAATATTTATGTAGTCTTTATGAAATATTGTACTTTTAGATTGAACAGCACTATAAATTTCTACTACACCCTTAATATTTATTTTAACTTTTGAGGAAAATGCATTTAGAAATGCGTGACCATTTTAAGAAATGTATTCAAGAAGATTGTTGAGAAAAGTGTGATGATTTTAATTGCATCATTACCTAATCCTATTCATTTGTATGAAGGTTAGTTTAGGATAGGTTAGATTTAATCAGTATATCAATAGTTTTAAACGAACTATTAGCTCAACTTACACACTGGACGACAATAAAGCAACCCAGCTCTTGTGCTAGAGGCTTTTTGTTGCCTGGTTATATACTGTGTGACTGGTGCAGGTGGACTGAATAAACTCATCTTTGGTAAAAGCACAAAGCTGATAATTGGGACAAGTAAGTGATTACATTATATTATTTACTTCCTTACTTGAGTGAGATATTTGATATAGTCTTTCAGTCTGTGTGACTAGTGGAGCGTACAGACTTATCTTTGCTGCTGGAACAGAACTTATAGTAGAATCAGGCAAGTGCTATTTCATATTTAGTTTAAAAATACATAACATGATTCTACATGGTATGTAAAAGGCCAGTTTTTGTCTTTTTTGTTTGGTTAATCCTAATACTGTAGCTATAATAATGCAAAAGATCTACCTAATCCCTTATATTACCCTGATATTTAAGTATAAAATAATTTATGCAGATTAATAGAATGTGTCCATTGGAAGTGAAAAAACAAACAACCAAAAAAGGTAAAATAGACTCAAATAGACTTATTTTGCTCTTATTCAACATGCTGTAAAGTTAGTGTCCTGTAGTTTCCTACTGTGTGAATACTCAGACTGGATTTGGAAAGTTGATCTTTGGATCAGCCATAAAATTGATGATTAATTCCAGTGAGTAAAATGTTTTATTCATGTATTCATATATTCCATTGAGCTCGTCCAGGGATTTTTGTTTGCGTGGCTCGTGTTATACATGTACACTGTGGTAGACGTAGTACTAGTGTTCATACTGGTAATTTCAATGGTTAATTCTATTTATATCCCTCGATATTTGTCATATAAATATTACAGATATATAGTAATAACTAGGTCAAAAATTAAAACTAACAAGGAAACCAACATGAAATTTAAGTCAAACTTTGCTTAGCAACAGATTAATGTCCTTTATCAACCTAAATAAGTAAAATTTAGAAACCTAAATGATCTAAAAACCTAAAGTATCTACTAGACTTTTATTGATATTATTGAAATTTAAATATACATGTCTAAAATAGACTAAATATATATTAGAAACAATTACTTTAATTTTGAAAATAAGCGAAACTGGATCTAACTTATGAATACCCAGTGTCCACAAGTGATAAAGTTTTGCGTAAACTTATTGGTAAACTATTTAAAACCATACTTTTAGATACAACTACAGGCCACACGTCTACTATACACACACACACACACACACACACACACACCCTTTAAAATAAATTAAATAAATCAAATGAATCTCTACAATAAAAAAGATATCTAGAATTATCGCTCAGGGCCAGAACACTGTGTGACTGGCAGTGGAGGCTGGAAACTCTCTTTCGGCTCAGGAATCAAGCTGACTGTAGAAAAAAGTAAGTGTGCAACAAAGATCATTCGTATTAATCGTATTTATTTATGTACTGGCTGGTTGGTGGAAAAAAAAAAAATCATAATAATATACAAGATGTACCTTAAAACAGTGGTGCTTAAAATTTCTGCAGCCAGGTATCCCTTTAAATGTAACATAATTTGAACATAATCCAAAGATTCAGCTCATTATTTAAATGTGTACAAATAGTTTAAAATAGTTTTAAATGAATTAATGTTTGTACATTGAAAAACAACGCATGGTGCCTCCCATGAGACTTCTTGTTGCTGGGTTTTATACTGTGTGAATGCTCAAAGTGGAGCTAATAAGATCATCTTTGGCACTGGCACAAATTTAATCATTGAAACGAGTAAGTAACTTTTATTTAGCATTACTGCAATCTGTAAACGTTTAATGCTGAATAACTAGCTGGAAGTGAATGCAAATTAATACTGTAAGTGTAAATTAATTTTAATACTTTGAACTAAGCACTTTAAAATGTCCATAGTGTCTACATCAGTACTGTTAGTTCCACGTATTACACTTTTCATTCATGGTCCATGACACAAAACGCCTGCATTAACAACCCTAATGTTATTAACCATAATGTCAGAGTAACTTTAGCAGATTGTAATGCTTGAACAGATTCAGGAACAGTTTTCAATTTCCATAAAAATGATTTAAAAAGTATTTATTGTTTAAATATTCCCAATACATTTGACTAAAACCTAGGAACAAGCTGCTTCATGCCTCTAACATGCATCAAAATAGTAGGAAGCATGTTTTTGTGCAGATGTATAACCATGTGTGAGAAGCTCAGGACAGAAAGTAATATTTGGAAAAGGAACAAAAATCACAGTAATGTCAGGTAAAGTTAAATATTATAACTTCCTATTCTGAAAGATGTTCTTTGCCTGATTAAATTAATACATATAGCTAGTATCCACAGAAATTGAGCAAAAGTTGTATCCAAATATTTGCTTTGTATTTGAAGAAGTAAATGAGGTTGAGACTGAAGCATAAAAGCACAAAGTTCATATGTAAATAGTAGAACATTACATTAAACACTGTACTAGTTACGACAGTCTTAACTTTACCACGTTTAAACCGGACCCAGTTTAAGTTAGTAATGGAATGTGGAACGCTTTCTAATGTTCAGGTGGTTATTCTGCTCTTATTCAGTTTGCTGTAGACTTAATGTCATGTAGTTCGACACTGTGTGAATTCTGGAAGTGGATATGGAAAGTTGATCTTTGGATCAGGCATAAAATTGATGATAAATTCCAGTGAGTGAAATGCTTTATTCATTATATATTTATTATTGCTCGGCTCGTGTTATTCATTTATTATACTGTAGCAGGCATTTCACCATTCAGTGATCGAGGTTTCATTGCGAAAAACCATGTTTTATTCTGCTTTACAATGAATCTGAAATATTAGTGATTATTCACAATAGTTTGAAAAGGTTTTTTCCCATAAATGCCACTCAAAGTTTTAGTAACATCAAAAATTAAACTTAATTTCATTCAGCAACAAAAGGACTAATTAATATATGGTCTATTGCTGACTGTGTACTCGATCATAATTAATTTGATACCCCAGTATTTATTAACATATGGTTTATATGAATATTACAGAATAATTATCCTCCAATAATAGAAAGTTTGAATTTTCCTTACATATAATGGTTCAGTGGAAAAATTCAGATTTTTTGTTTTATTTACAAAAGCGGCACAGGGGACTATAAATCTAATATTTTATTTAAAGCCCGGTTTTTGGATACAGCTACAATCCACATGTATACTATACACACGATCGTTAAAATAAAATTAAATGCATCTAGAATATATAATTCTATATAAAACCATATCCATAGAATTATTGCTCAGGGCCAGAACACTGTGTGACTGATGGTGGAGGCAGAAAACTTTACTTCGGCTCAGGAATCAAACTGACTGTTGAGAAAAGTAAGTGTGGAACAAAGAGTAAAACAAATAGCATATTAAAAATGTCATTATTTTTATTTGTTTACAGTCTAGGTTGCATTGGAGCAAAAAAAATCTCATAATCGTATACAAGATGCACCATAAAACCGTGTTTCTTAAAATGTTTTAGCCAGAGATCAGTTTCCCTGTAAAATCATTAATATAGGGTCCCTTAGTACAGATTTATGAACATAATTCAACTATAATGTTGATAATAGGTTGTGATTTATACTGCTGTTATAAAAAACAAACAAACCCATTGGCTATGTTTCACTTTCCCACTTTGAGAATTATGGCCTTAAAAATACAATATAGATTTCGTCTAGGTTACATTTCGGCACTGTATAATTAAATCCTGGAGCTATTAAATATTTTTAAATCGACTAATTTCGTAGTTTGTACATGAAAACACACGACGCAACCTGCGAGGCTTCTTGTTGCTGGGTTTTATGCTGTGTGACTACTGGAAGTGGAGTTAATAAGATCATCTTTGGCAAAGGCACAAAGTTAATCATTGAAACAAGTAAGTTATATTTATTAAGCATTACTGCAGTTTGTATAATTTTAAAGTTGAATTCACTCTGACTGTGATTATTTATTTATTCTAGACGAAAGTGAATACACATGAAGACTGTAAACGTAAATTGAAATTAATACTTGGAACTAAACACTTTATATGACTGACATTAATGACTGACTGACAGCATAATTGAAAAATCTTAAATATAAACAGTACATTTTGGTAGTAACTAGTCATTAACTAGTTCACTAACTAAATTTAATGGTATTTTGATTACTGAATCATAACTACTTCACTTTATACCCCAATGTTTATTAACATATTTTTTGCATGAATATTACAGATTAATTATCCAACAATAGAAAGTTTGCGTATTTCGTACAAAGAATGGATCAGTGGAAAATATCTGATTTTGTATGTTATGTTTCGATAATGGCACAGGATAATGCAATTCCACATTTTTAATTAAAAGCATAGTTTTTGGATGTGGCACCAATCCACATATATATTACACACAATTGTTAAAATAAAATTAAATGAAATACATCTGGAATGGTGTCTAGAATTATTGATCAGGGCCAGAACACTGTGTGACTGATGGTGGATGGAAACTTTACTTTGGCTCAGGAATCAAACTGACTGTTCAGAAAAGTAAGTGTGCAACATCAAATAGTCTTTTAAAGACTTAATTATAATAATTTGTATACAGTTCATCATTGAGATATTAGCCTTGAATCTGAAGACTGAGTTCAGTTAAGTGGTAGAACAAACCGTACATTAAACATTATACCGATCTTAACTTTCCGATGTTTCACTGCTGGCACACGATATTGCAACTATCTACAATCTACATATTATAATGCACAAAAATTAATGATAAAAGAATGCAGTTTCTATTTATATTTCTACTTGTAACCAAATTCAATGAAATTCATCAGAAATACTGCTTTAGAACAGAGAATTGTTGCTCAGGAAGTTAACAGTGTGTGACTGACTCTGGAGCTCGGAGAATCTACTTTGGCTCTGGAACCGAACTTATTGTTGAGACAAGTAAGTAACAAAAATGAGGAAAAAATAATAAATGTAAAACGTTAGTAAGTGGCTAACAAAATTTGAGGAAAAAAGTTGTTAGGTCATATTGTGTGTGTGTGTGTGTGTGTGTGTATATATATATACTGTATATAGCTATATAATGTATTTTTATTATGTACTTTTTCTTAGCCAAAAACCAACTATACATTTTCCTAAAGACATTCTCTAGGGTTTAAGATAGCTTCTTTTCAGTAAAGGATGAAATATGAGATATACTGATGAAGTAATGAACATTAATGGCACATCAACACCGAGTATTAAAAGATTTTTAAAAGTTTTTTTTTTTAATTAAAATGCTTGTTGATTAGGTAAATGATTCACAATTTGAAATATACATAAAAAAAGAATAGATAATTGTAATCAAAGGTATCCGAGCAGTCATATGACCAAAGAGTTATTGCTTAGGGAAAGTTGAGTGTGTGACTAACACAGGAGACAGAAGGATCTATTTTGGCTCTGCAATCAAATTAATCACGGAATCAAGTAAGTCTTTAGCATAGATCAGGAAAAACCTGTATTATTACATAAAAATAACAATGTCCTGGGACCAACAATAAAATATAATGGAATGTCGATCAGCTAGAATCAGTTACACTAAGATTTGGGATATTATGGCAGTGTATAACGATAAGGTAAAGCAAAATGTTAAAGTGCATAATAATATTTAATGAGACCTGTTTCTTATGTAAGAAAGTTTTTGTTGCAAGTCCCCATAATGTGTGAATGCTGGAGGTGGATATAAGCTGATCTTTGGCTCAGGCGTAGTGCTGACGGTTCACACAAGTAAGTTACTGATATTAAATTGTTCGTAATTAACAGATTCGATCTTTAGACCTTTTCATTACAAATGATTATTGATAAAAACCTAATTAGAGTATAAATTGAACTGATTTGAAGTGCATTGAGGTAAGCCTTTCAGAAGTATGCGGAACTGGTAGAAATAAGCTAATGATTTTTATGCTTTGGTAAAGTTGTCACACTTCGACCTTGTGTATTATTGTAGAATAAAGAACAAAATAAAATAATATGCAGTAGATATATTACATTTAGGTAGTGGCACAGGATGGGATATACTGTAAGACCTGATCTTTTTAGTTAAAATTATAGTGTTTGGATACAATTACCATCCACAGGTCATGGTCATATACATGATATATACATGAATATATGAAATGTAGCTAGAATATATTATGAGAAAGATATGGAGAGTTAATGATCAGCGCCAGAACACAGTGTGACTGATGGTGGAGGCTGGAAACTCTACTTCGGCTCAGGAATCAAACTGACTGTTGAGAAAAGTAAGTGTGCACAAAGAGTCAAATATAAATGGCACTTCTTATGTATTTGTGTACACACTGAGATGTTATACTTAAGTAATATATAATTACAGGCGTGTGTCATTAAATAGTTTTAAATTATTATACAAAGCATGATGGAACTCAGGAGGCTTCTTGTCGCTGGGTTTTATACTGTGTGAATGCTCAGAGTGGAGCTTATAAGCTCATCTTTGGCACTGGCACAAAGTTAATCGTTGAAACAAGTAAGTTATTTAAATTATTAATCGTTACTGCAGTCAGTACACTTTCAGTGTTGAATTAATTGCAGTGATTATTTAACTTGTTGGAATTGAATACAAGTGAATCAATACTTGGAACTAACCGCTTTAAACGACCAACATTAAGATCAACAACAACAACATTTTACGTTTTACACTTTTCATTTGTGTTTGATACAAAAAGTGTATTGACTTAGAAAAAAAACCCTAGAATATATTATTAGCCAGAATGTCAACATAACTTTAGCCCATTGTAATGCTTGGCTGGATTCAAGAACAGTTTTGTATTTCTGTAATTTAAAAAAAAATATTTGTTACTTAAATATTTCCAATACTTCCAATCAAAACCGTGCAACACATTGCTTCATGCGTCTCGTATGCGTCATGTTAGTATTACGCATGTTTTTGTGCAGACGTGTAGCTGTGTGTGACAAACTCTGGACAGAAAATAATATTTGGAAAAGGAACAAAAATGACAGTAATATCAGGTAAAGTTGCGATATTACAACTTTCTAATTTTAAACGCTTTTGATCTCTGAACTAATACATAGCTACTTTTAGCTTTTGCACAAAAGCTGTGTTGAAATATTTGTATTTGGAGAGTTTCTCTGAAGCATCGCAGTGCAAAGGTGATAGTTATATAGTAGAAAAATATTACTTCAGACACTCTAACAGTTAAGATGAGCTTAACTTTCTTAACTTTACGATGAACTGAACTGAGTAAGTTAATGCTATTACTGACACCTGATATTGAAAATATATTATCTGTATATTGTAATGTAAAGGAAAATAATATTTTTCATTTACGTTTTGACTACGCGCTCGTTGTATAGAATAAAATCCGCTGAAATTCATCAGAAATACTGCTTTAGAACAGAGAATTGTTGCTCAGGACATTAACAGTGTGTGACTGACTTTGGAGGTCAGAAAATCTACTTTGGCTCTGGAATCAAACTGACTGTTGAGACAAGTAAGTGAAAAATTTGAGGAAAATTATAAATTAAAAAAAGTTGCTAGATAATATGTACTTGGAATCTATATAAGGTATTTTATTTTACTTTTTCCAAAACTATAACTTTTCTTAAAGACGTTGTCTAGGATTTTTCATCCATGCTTGTTATGACATTTAACAAACTAATAAAAAGTACATTTATCCTTTACCAGATAAGTAATAAACTTAGTAACAGAGTTAGCGTAGATGTAAATCAAACTTAACCTCAGAATATTTTATGAGTGGATAAAACAGCATTGAAAGTAATATTTTTAGAAGAAAAAACAATGCAGCTATATACTGTGGATAAAATGAGCAATGTACAGTACTGTTGCAACGGAATATAACTTCCAAACTTTAGCAAATACATTAAGAGCAGGTCACTACCACAAATAAGCTTGTATTTAGTAAAGAAACACAAAGTTTTGTTAAGTTTAGTGCCTCAAAATGCCTCAGATTAAAACACATCTGTCAGTGTGTAAATGAGTTTCTATTTCAATACATATCATAAAATGTAATAGCGAATTTTACTGAAATGTATGAGACTAGTCATATGACCAAAGAGTTATTGCTTAAGGACAGTGCAGTGTGTGACTGACACCAGAATATATTTTGGCTCTGGAATAAAATTAATCATCGAATCAAGTAAGTCTTTCACATAAATTACGAAAAAAAAATTAATAAATGTGAAGTTAATTTTTTAAATTGTGACACGTGTATGGATGCCCACCTTAAATCCATCACTTGTGTTAGAAATTTTTGAAAGATGCTTTTTTCAACATATTTATGTTGTTGAAAAAGGAAATTAATCACCTTTGGCACAGACACAAATGTAGTACGTTAAAAGTATGCAATAAGAATATACATTATATTTTGGTGAATAATGCTTGATATATATATATATATATATATATATGTCAGAATTATTTTTCTTCAAAATGTAACTTCAGAAATATTTTTTCTTGTGGTTGTGTAACGATGCGTGACTAAAAAAACCATTACAAGTAATATTTGTTAAAGAAGCTAAACTCTCAATAATTTCAGGTAAGTGCTGTTTCACTGAAATGTTGGATTTCCAAATGCTTCGTGTATATTATGAAAGTGTGTCATTAACACAAACTGCCTCAGAGATTTTCATTTAGATGAAAACACTTTTGTCAACATGTTAATGATTTATAATCATGAAACGAATGCAATAGTGCATTTTAATCAAAGGTACCCGAGCAGTCACATGACTAAAGAGTTACTGCTTAGGGAAAGTTGAGTGTGTGACTAAGACAGGAGATTGGAGGATCTACTTTGGTTCTGCAATCAAATTAATCACTGAACCAAGTAAGTGTTTATTATAAAACTTTATGAGGCTTCTGGAAACTGGACCGAGTTTAAGTTCAATATTTAAAATCTACTATCCACATATTGATATGCACAAAAATGCACAGTAAAAGATACAAACCCTACTAACATTTCCACCATGTAGTGATTGTTTGGATGAAATATGGCATCAATTCGGCTTTAGATCAGAGAATTATTGCTTGGGAATATAACAGTGTGTGACTGATGGAGCCAAGAGAATCTACTTCGGCTCTGGAATTAAACTCATTGTTGAGACAAGTAAGTGAAAAAACATTGGGAAAAAAATAATAAATGAAAAAAGTTTTAAATAAAATGCTCAGGAATGATATAGTGTACAACTATCCATTTTCCTAAAGACATTCTCTACATGCTTGTCATTGTGCAAACTTTAACCTTTAAAATATGAACAAAAGGTGCATTTATGCTTAGCAGATATTAAGTAATAAACTTAGTTAGTGCAGCACTAATGCATAACACATAGCTACTTGTAGCTAGTATCCACAATTTGCACAAGAGCTGCGTAGAAATGTTCACATTGACTTTGGAAAGTTTCCCTGAAGCATCGCAGCACAAAGATCAAAGTTAAATGGTAGAAAAATGACATCAAACAGTTAAAGTGATGTTAACTTTCTGATGTTTCTGTGAAACTGGACTGAGTTGAAGTTAGTGACACTACTGGCACGTGATACTGTAAATTATCCACATTGTAATGCTGCAAAATACTTAGTAAAAGAATACAACATCTATTTACATCAGTATTTGATGAATTGGATTAAATGTGTGTAGATTGCTGCTTTAGAACAGATCGTTATTGCTCAGGAATATAACAGTGTGTGACTAATGGAGTCCAGAGAATCTACTTTGGCTCGGGAATCAAACTTATTATTGAGAGAAGTAAGTGGATAACACAAATTTGCAGACAAAATGAAAATTAAATTAGGTAATATATACTCAAAGACAACTTTTAGCCCAAAACAATCGTACATTTTATGACACTGAACAAACGAATAATGAGAACATTATGTATCAGTGATGCTGTATGTAGATCAACTGTATTATGCAGTGAGAATTTTTTGGTGCACAAGTTATACTTGTAGTTGTAAGAACATGCTTGATATACAGAAATACTGGAACAAAACAATAATTTCTGATAAAATGATAGCTACATTTTTTAAATTTTGTATTTTAAAAGGTTTAGTGTATATTGTGAGGGTGTGTCACTCCAAACAAACTTGCATTTGATAAAACTTTCCCTAAAACATTCGCTCCGAGATTTCCATTTAGATAAATTTGTTATACGTTAATGACTGATGTCAGTGATGTACAATTTTAAATATATATCATTAAAAGCAATAGAGAATTGTAATCAAAGATGTTATATGTGCAAAGAGTTATTGCTTAGGGACAGTGCAGTGTGTGACTGGCTTAGACGTGAGAATTTATTTCGGCTCTGGAATTAAATTAATCACTGAATCAAGTAAGTGTTTCAGATACATTAATGAAAAGATTTTTAAAAATTGTACATCTTATCTTTCAAATTGTGATCTACATATGGTTGCATTCAGTGGCTATATTGTATTATCTGTCCATAATGTAAAGTTATCCATCTAGAATCGAGTAGAAATTCCACTAGATTATGGGATGTATAATGATAAGGTTTGGTAAACTGCTGAAACGGAACAAATAATGACTAAGATTCATTTCTTATGCAAGAAAGTTTTTGCTGCAAGTCCCCGTAATGTGTGAATGCTGGAGTTGGATATAAGATGATCTTTGACTATTTTCGAATTTGAGATGTTAAATTCAGAGCAGTAACGGATTTAAATAAAGCCTATGATCTGTAAAATCCATTTATATTTAAAATGTCGGTGGATTTTATTGTTAAAAGTCTTTTATATTCTACATTTCGCAGTAGGCAACAACATATGCTTATTTTGAAATATCATTGATCGATAAACCCACAAATAATTCCAAACAAGTAATTACTTGTGAATAGATATTAGGAAAATGGAAATGGATGGAACAAGGGAATGTTTGGAAAAGGCATGAAATTATTAGCTGAATTAGTTCTTGAATTTCACAACAGTTTTCAACAATGAAATTTTACATTTAATGTAATTTTAGTTGTCATCAGCATTCGAACGTAAGATGTTTTTGACTTAATCCTATTGCATGTGCTTATGACTGACATGACAAGAAACATATATTAGGTGTGATCACTGAGATTTCTGTTTAAAGTTTAAAAGTAGTAAGACTAAGCATGACATCATTTTCTTCACATTTAACATAACTTACAAGGTTTTAATACAGTATCAGGTCCACAAATGAACGATTATATCCAGAAGTGTTATTGCTGTGGGGTTCACTAGTGTGTGAATGATGCTGGAAGAAGAATTATCTTTGGAAAAGGAACAGCACTATACATAGAGTCAAGTAAGAAATTATTATTAATTTATTAGGGAACTGATTAAGTTCATTAAGTGTGTAACTAATTTCAAATTTGAGATGTTAAAAATCAACGATCTGTAAAAACCGTTTTTATTTTATTGTGAAATGAATTTTATTCTACATTTGCCCCCAGGGAAACTGAATAGTTTTATTATTACTGAAGGAAAACACACTTCCTTCTGAATAGATATTAGGACAATGGAAATGGATGGGGCAAGGAGATATTTGGCAAAGGCACAGAACTTGTAACTGGATTAGTAGAATTAGGTGAAGGAAATACTTTTTGGATTTTACACCAGTTTTCAATAATGAAAGTTTTACAAAGTTTTAATGAAATTTTAGCCATCATGAGCATTCAAAAGTAAGATTGTCTAAATACTTCAAGCTGTTGGTTCTGTTTGAAAGATCTTGCTTTTAATGTTATATATATATATATATATATATATACACACACACAGTGTGGTCACTAGGATTACTATGAAAAGTAGCAACACTTAAAATTTCTCGTAAAGTATTTGCTACCGTATCAGATTATAGAACACAACAAATGCATGTTTATATCCTGAAGTGTTATTGCTGTGGGGTTTGCTAGTGTGTGACTGATGGGGCCCGAAAAATTATCTTTGGAAAAGGAACAGCACTACACATAGAGTCAAGTAAGAAATGATTATTAATGTATTAGAGAACTGATTACATTCATTTGGAACGATAGATAAACATTTGTAAAGATAGCTATTAAGTTACATACAGTATATCTATAATCCTTAAACGGATAAATTTCTTGGTTTATATTAGTATGTTGAATAGACTAAGGATGTGGAAATTATTGGAAATATAAGGCAGTGTGGCATTTGGAGACAGGAAAATTTTACTCGGAACTAGAATCAGTGACAGCTAGTGAGTACTTGTTATTTAATTCATAATAGTATGAAGTTATGATGTTGCTTCACTAAAAAATAACGTATATAAATATGGTATATGTATATACGTGATGGGCTGTTAGCTTAATTTATAAAATAAAGGAACTCAAACATTTACGCTGGTGCTTTTTGTTGGGGAGTTTGATGATGTGTGACTACTGGAGGTTCAGCCGGAAAAATATTCTTTGCTACTGGAATCAAGTTAACAGTTGAATCCCGTAAGTTCTTTAACTATTTCAGTATGTCTAAAACCCATTTATACTTAAAACGTTGGTGGATTTTAGTGCTAACGTTGTTTTATGATAAATGGCAATAAGACATTATTATTAGTCAATAGTAAATGTTATTTTTTCATTCTGTTGGAGTTGAGGTAGCTTTAAATACATATCTATATATAATCAGTCCCTTAGTCACATGACTAAAATTACAACGTAATCCAGTGAAGAACTTAAAAGAAACTTTAAACTTTCAGTACTGGAACGTCAGATAATGGAAATTGTTATTGAATGTCATGACAGTTTATATTTTATAGTTATAGTTTATATTTATGTTTTATATTTAAGGTTTATTTTTAATGTCATTTCAGCTGTCATCAGCGTTCAAAAGTATCGCATGTACTTTTGATTGAGTTGATAATAAGCGTGTATTTATTCATTTGGCTACTAAGATTACTATAAACAGTAATGAGGCTATGAAGTAGATATTTCTCTTTTTATACTTAACATTCCTTATCGAGTATTTTACACAGTATCAGGTGTAGAACACAACAAATAAATGATTATATCCAGAAGTGTTATTGCAGTGGGGTTCACTAGTGTGTGAATGATGGGGGACGAAGACTTATCTTTGGTAAAGGAACAGCACTACACATAGAGTCAAGTAAGAAATGATTATTAATTTATATATGAGAACTGATTACGTTAAAAAAGTAGTAAGTAGTTGAAAGTAGTAAGTAAGTGAGATTGTGTTTTGCTGTGCAGAGCTTGAAGTTAAACCTGTTACCATACAGTGATGTTATATTTACTTTAATTTAAAGTTAATTCAGCATGAGTGACAGTGTATGAACACGAGCATGTGTTGTTACTTCATAAATAATTCAGAAATTATATACTTATGGCATACATACTACATGATGGTTCAAAATATTAACTAGCTTAAAATTCTTTTTAAAAAAGTAAAGATTTGCGGTGTGAGTGAATTAAGCTGTTATTAAAGAGCTTTTTGTTGGGGAGTTTGATGATGTGTGACTGCTGGAGGTGCAGCGGCGAAAATCATCTTTGCTACTGGAATCAGTTTAATAATTGAATCACGTAAGTGCGTTAGCTATTTTAAGATTTTCAGTGGTAAAAATCAGAGAAATAACCGATGAAACAGTGAATGCAATGTGTAAAATACATTTACGTTTAAAACGTTGAGGTAGAGGGAGTTGAGGCATCTTTAAATATTTATTTTTAATCGATCTCTAATTCTCTTTTACAGATAAGAGTGAAATTACAGTGTGGTGAAGTAGAGAACTTTAATATAACTGTAAATGTTAAATGTTCACGGATGTTTGTTTAGCTAAGCAGTTTTTGGTTTGTGGTCTCATAATGTGTGACTACTGACGGATATAACAAAATTATCTTTGGAAGGGCGACAAAACTAACAGTGTTGTCACGTAAGTTAAAATTTATATTTACAGTCTGCCTGAAATGATCTTTTATCTTGTAAAGTTAGTTATAGTTATTATTATTATTATTATTATTATTATTATTAGGTATTAACAAGAAAAAAATTCTGTGTCTCAAACCACACACTAGTTTTAATTACTAAGGGTAAATTTTGGAGCCTTTTGCCGGACAAAACATTAATTCGAGATAACGACATACAGCTATACCTCTAAACTTTCAAACATTATATAGCATGATAACTCTGATTATATAAACTAGCTTGTGTGCCAATAGCTACCCGTCACAATGCAGACTGGAATTCATAAAACGTAACTAACCGCAGAAAAACATATTTAAAGATATTAGGTCTCTTGTCTCTATAAATCATGAACATTAAGAAGTCAGTTATTTTTCTGTGCAAACAGTCAATCACATGTAAAATGTAAAGAATAAATATAAAGCCATATACCCAGCTATGTAGTAAATAAAAGCTAAATGTTATACATACAAGAAAAAAACCTGGTAAAGTATTTATTAGATTTATTTATTTTTTTAAGTTTAATTAGTTTTCCTGGAATGGAAAATATAAACTTTCTAAAATGATAGATATTGCTAATGAACATCGCATTGTGTGACAGTCGGAAACAAGCTTATATTCGGTCAAGGCATCAAGCTGACTGTTAATTATAGTAAGTACTTATTTATTATAATGATAATATCCTTTGCATTGCATATTTCACCAAATTGGTTATAATTATTACGTTATTTCAACCTTCTCCTATTTTTAATTTTCTATTTTGGAGTGCTATTCGTAGAAATAAAGGTGTTTCAGGAAAACAGTTGCTTCTTGAAGTTAAAGCTAAAAATGGTATAAAGTTCTAAAGTTGTGTTTTTTTTAACTTATATAAAGTATAAGTTATATAATATATCTTTATATATATAGTACTTATTGGTAGGGAGTTTAATGATGTGTGACTGGAGTTGGAGTGGGGAAAATAATATTTGCTACTAAAATCGAGTTAATAATTGAATCACGTAAGTGCTTTAACTGTTTAAGAATTTTAGAAAGTAAAATCAGACCAATTGCTGATTAAACAATTAATACAATAAATAAATATGTAAAATTTTATTTTATTGTTACCTGTGTCCTGATGCATGATAAATGCCAGTCATGATTATTAGTTAACAGCAGTTATTATTTTTTTTCATTCTCTTTCACTGACAAACTATACACAGATTGTAGCTACAGTTTGTACAGGATTTGAGATATTTGAAGATGTATTCATAAAAACAAGCGTTTGATCACTTCGTCAAAAGGAAATCCATATTAATTAATCATAAGATATAAGTATTATTACTAACATGTTTCTTGTTGTCCTTTGACATTCTTCGAGTCTGTAATTAAACTTAAAAAGATATATATAAAGCATACTTTACTCGATGATGTAAACTGGTGTTAAGGATAGGGTTGTCATGCCAACCAATCTTAAAATATCACTTAAAAACTGCAAAATAATATTTATATAAAAAAATACATTACTTAACACTGATTGCATAAAACACAATAGATCTTTAGGTACAGCTGTTTTGCAAAGCGCATAAACAAGCGTAAAGTGTGTAAACGCTAAGCGAATTTGTATGTCGAATAGACTAAAGATATGGACATTATTGTACAAGGCACTAGTACTGTGTGACACCAGGAAACACAAAAATCATATTTGGGACTGGAATCAAACTGACAGTGACGGCCAGTGAGTACAAATCTATTTCAGTCATCATTGTCTTAAAAATTTAAATTCTGGTAAATTCAGCAAGATATTTACTGAACTAGTTTTATTCCAGTATAAAGATTCAACATCTGATCATGATTTAGGATTAAATTAGGACAACTGTTATTTCAGGTTCCTAAGCTTAAATGTTGGTTTGATCCTAGCATATATAGTAAATATGGAAAAAACTCGTATTTCAGTCCCTGAAGTTTAGAGAACTTTTTGTTGAGGCATTTGTTAGTGTGTGAATTACGCAAATAAGATCGTCTTCGGAAGTGGAACAACCTTGATTGTTCAGTCTGGTAAGTATATCTTTAAAATGCATCATATGAAGTATTAATGTACTACTACTACTATTACTATTATTATTATTGTTATGCATATTAAGATATACAAAAGTTTGACCAAAGGTTAAACAAGAACCAAAACTACAGCCACATGTAATACATGTAACTGGTTAGCAATATAATACAGCACTATGTAAAATCAAATGACAAAAATAACATTTGTTTGATAAAGGACATGAATATAGCGCATATTTTTACCGTGTTATAATGTTAGTGTCAAATCTAACTCAAATTTACTTAAGTTACTTGAGTTGAACTTTAAATATCTTGACAATACTAAATAGAACAAGAACAGTTATATAAATGTAATTGTTGGATAAGACAAAGTAATTTATGATAATTGTTTTGTTTTTTTTTCCTTGAGATGGAGTTATTACTATTATTACTTTACAAAACAGCTTTATAACAAAATGTACAGATAAGGACTAAAGATTGACACTAAGTTTTTGATATGAGGACAGTAATAGTGTGACTGATGGCTTTCGAATAATATTTGGCAAAGGAACTTTACTCACAATTCAGTTACGTAAGTAACATTTAAAAATGCAAAATGTTAATGTAAATATGACAAAAATACAACATATAAAAAAAGAATTAACTTTGCAATCTTTACTTAGTTTCACAAAACGTAAATCTGAGTTAACAGCTAACATTTAACATTTGTATACGCTACTGGCTTACAGAAATATTATATTGTGTTCATTTTAAATTAAAGTTATTAGTGTATGGAAAAAGACATGTTGCTTCATAAACAAATCACATATGAAACACTTATCTTTTACAAATTACGATACGCTTTTAGCTAATAGTTCTTCAAAATATTCAAACAGAATATGGTTTAAGGTGTGAGAGAAGTAAGGAGGTGTTTTTAAAGAGCTTATTGTTGGGTAGTTTGATGATGTGTGACTGCTGGAGGTTCACTGAGTAAAATAATCTTTGCTACTGGAATCAAGTTAATGATTGAATCACGTAAGTGAATTAGCTGTTTCATTGTTTTAGATGTTAACTTTACAAAATGTAGCTCACAGCAGTTAAACAATAATTCGTAAATATATAATATATTATGTCACATAGCTCTATGATGAGCAAATGAACAACTTAAACATAAATTAAAGCTATAAACCATAATTAAATAGAGTAACAGTGATTATACTTTTATACTTCTCACCTCTTTATATTAGAAAAGCAGTTTCATCATATGTATATATGTATATATATATATATATATATTGCTGTTGAACTAGAAAAAGTTCCAATTTTTAAACATTTGTTAGGTTTATTTAATTTTTTTTAAAGAAGTTGAATTGTGAAATATAAACTCTTTAAAATGAAAGATATCGCTGATGAACATAGCACTGTGTGAAAGCAGGAACTAAGCTTATATTTGGTCAAGGCATCAAGCTGACTGTTAATTGTAGTAAGTACTTATTTATCATAACGATAATATTCTTTACATGGCATATTTCACCAGGTTGGTCATTTCAACCATATAAGATTTTCAACAATCTTTGATTTTCAATGAATTTTTTTTTTTTACACTTTAAAGCGAAATTTGGAAAGTTATACTTGACAGAGGCATTGTACAGTACTATTCATAGAAATAAGTGTTTCAGGAATATAGCTGCCTCTTGAAGTTAAAGTTAAAAAATTGCATAAAGTTATATTATGTTTACTTTAAAATTAATTCAGGATGGGAGATATTAGTGTATGAACACAAATACACGTTGAATTCATAAACAATTCACGTCCAATATAAGTATGCGGTACATATTGCATGACGGGCTGTTAGTTAACTTAATTTTTATTTTTTAAGTAAGGTAAATATAGTTGGAAGAGTGAGCAGGTGAATCCGGTGATCTTAAAGAGCTTATTGTTGGGTAGTTTGTTAATGTGTGACTGGTGGAGGTGGAGTGGGTAAACTAGTCTTTGCTACTGGAATCAAGTTAATAATTGAATCACGTAAGTTCATTAACTATTAAAAATTAATTTGCTAAACTTGGCACTAACTGATTAAACAAAGAACGTAATAGCTTAGATTAACATACATACAGTATATGTTGAGCTTAATATACATTATATATATAAAATCAATCACTAATTTACATTTACATAGATAATTACATTTACAATGCAGTTAAGTGAAGACATTATAAGTATAATTTTAAGTAATGTTTATTACCTGTTTAGCTTTAGCTTAGTTTTTGCTTTGTGGTCTCATAATGTGTGACTACTGGAGGATTTGATAAAATTATCTTTGGAAAGGCAACAAAACTGACAGTTCGGTCACGTAAGTTAATTTTCTTGCCTTGATTAACTTCAGGTGTTAGATTTACAGGTTGCCTGAAAATATTATCTTTTAAAGTTAATAGCATTAGGCATTAGTATGGTAGTTTTAAATGTATATATTATATACATATATATATATATAGGTACCTAGCCATTAATTTAATTAGTTGTTCATAAACACATCTGCTTGAAGGAAACAGATTCCCTGTTAAATTAAAGTGCAGGTACAGAATGTTAAAATACTTTAGAATTGTTTAAATAGAGCTTCAAATTCTTTATGGTTTAAGTATAAACTCTTGGATTTACTTAAAGTATAAAAGTACAAGTACACATGATAAAAAGAATTCTGTGATTCTTGAACATAAAGAGTTCAAACATCTTTTAGTTGCTTTTCCATAATTTTTGTTTTAAGACATTGTACTTGCATGTGTGTGAACAAACAGCCAAACTCGTATCAAATGTGAAAAAACAAATACGTACATTAAAAGATCCTGGATTTATTATGTTAAATTATGGTGAGTGGTATTTAGGTACAGTAGCTTTGCAAAGCCCATAACCAATTATCAAGTCTGTAGCTAATTTGTATGTTGAATGGATGTGGAAATTATTGTATATAGCAGTAAAACTGTGTGACTTCTGGATACCAGAAAATCATATTTGGAACTGGAACCAAATTGACAGTGACAGCTAGTGAGTAATTATTAATTAATTTATGAACATTGTCATCAGAACATGAACATTTTTCAATTGTTCTACATTTTCAGTGACACTTTTCACAGTTAAAAATTCTGTATTTTTAAAAAAATACTGTTGGGTTTATTTTTTAAAGAGGTTGAGATTTACTGGACTGCAAAATATAAACACTCTAAAATGATAGATATTGCTAATGAACATAGCACTGTGTGACATCGGGATACAAGTTTATATTTGGTCAAGGCATCAAGCTTACTGTTAATTATAGTAAGTACTTATTTATTATCATGATAATATACTTTGCATGACATATTTCACCAGGTTGGTTATAATGAAGAATATTGTGTCGTTATTTCAACTTTTTCAGCTATCAGAGATTTTATAGAAGTGTTTAAAAATTTGAGGTGCTAATCAGAGAAATAGGTGTTTGATCGTTTTTCATTCAAGTAAGTCCATATTCATTACCAGAGGATATAAGTAATATTACTAAACTGTTTCTTGTTGTCCTGTGATGTCATTCTAGCATGTAAATAAGCTTTAAAATACACAGCATACTTAACTCGATGGTGTAAACCATCCAACTGTAAAATGTCACTTTAAAAGTACAAAATAAAATGTATATAAAAATACATCAGTTAACATCGATTACAACACAATACATCTGTGAAAATGTTAAGTACAGTAGTTTTGCAAAGCCGTGTAGAATAGACTAAGGATGTAGACGTTATTGTCCAAGGCAGTAGTATGGTGTGACGTATGGAAACACGAAAATCATATTTGGAACTGGAACCAAATTCATCGTTACAGCTAGTGAGTAATTAGCAATTAATTCATGATATTAGAATATGAACTTATGTTGTTGCTTCATAAGTAATTCATAAGTAAGTTGCTTCATTTATATATCATGTGGTACAGTATATATTGTATATTAAGTGATGGGTTCTGAGTTACCTTTTCTAAATTCTTTAAAAAAACAAAAAGTAACTTGTTTAAGGTGTGAGCGAGCTGGTGCTTATTGTTGGGGAGTTTGATAATGTGTGAATACTGGAGGTGCATTCGGAAGAATATTACTTGCTACTGGAATCAAGTTAATAATCGAGTCACGTAAGTGCATTAACTATTTTAGGATATAAGATAAAATCAGAGTAAAAACTGATTAAGGATTAACAAGGATTCTGGCGAAACTTTTGTGCTACCTACCTTCAATCTTTCAAACATCACAGAGCATGAGAACTCATGATGAACTCGTGATCTAGATGCTAATAGACACTGATATGCTTCTAACAATGCAAACTGACTATTTGAAAAATGTAGCTAACGGCAGATAAACATGTGTAGAAATAGAGTATCTAATGTCATCGAGATGTCATCAAGATTGATGAACGTGTAGAGATCAAGAATATCAAGAATTCTAAAACCTTTTGGTTGTTTTTCTTTTCTTCTTTGTTTAAGACACCATACTTACATGTACAAACAGCCAATCACATGCTAAATGTAAGACATTACAAACAATACATGAAGGGATCATATATTCATTATATCAAAATGTAGTGAGTAGTATTTACGTACAGGTTTGCAAAGCCCATAACCAAATGAGAAGTGCATATGCTAATTTGTATGTTTACTTCTATGTTGTACATTCTACTAAAGTTAGAATGTCAGTTGAAGAACTTAGAAGTATAATACTTTAAACTTAAATATTCTCTAATGTTTATTATCTGTTTATTATCTTATAACTTTGATTATTAGTCTGAACATATATTTTTTTAAAAATACACGTATTAAATAAAAATCAAATGTCATAAAAGCAAAGGAAAAGGAACACACTTGATTACAGTAATATTCTATAATTATTACTAAATAACTTAAACTTAACAAATTGAGATTCAAAAGATCAACTCTCTAGAACGATGGATATCTGTAATGAACGTCGCATTGTGTGACATTCGGAAACAAGCTTATATTCGGTCAGGGCATCAAGCTGACTGTTAATTACAGTAAGTATTTATTTATTACCATGAAAATATACTTTACATTTCATATTACACCAGAGTGGTCATAATGAAGAGTATTATTTATTTTATTTCAACCTTTTCAGCTTTTGTGACATTTTTCACAGTTAACCAAATTACGATACTTATACCTGAGTAAGATATTTTATAGTACGTTTGTTAAATACTGTTTTACATTTTAAGTGCTAATGATCTGCATATTTATTACCATAGAATTTAAATAATATTACTAAAAACGTGTTTCGTCTTGTCCTGTAACATTATTCTAGCATCTAAAAAAGCTAAAAAAAAAAATAAATAAAACATTCTACTTAATTGCGTAAACTGATATTAGGAATAGAGTTGTAAATTGTACAACAGTGATTAAGAGTACAGAATAAAATGTATATAAAAAATACATTGATTACATAAACAATACATCTGTACAATAATATTTAGGTGTCGTAGTTTTGTGAAGTCCATAAACAAATGTCCAGTGCATAAGCTAAGTTTTAAGTTAAACAGACTAAAGATATGAAATAGGAACCACCTTGATATTCTTGATATTAGTGCATAAACTTATGTTGTTTCTTCATTCATAATTCACATACAATATACTTATGGTATAAATATTGAGAGAGGCTGCTAGTTAGCTTAAATTTCTAAGTTTGAACAGCTGAAGGTCTGAAGAAATGAATCTGGTTTTCTTAAAGTGCTTATTGTTGGGTAGTTTAATAATGTGTGAACACTGGAGCTGCAGTGGGAAAACTATTCTTTGCTACTGGAATCGAGTTAATAATCGAATCTCGTAAGTGCATTAACTGTTTTATGCATTATTATTGACTACACATTAGCAATAGTAATTATTACTTTTTCTTTGTTGTATGGAGTTAAAGTAGCTTTACTAACTTATATCTAATCAATCACTTATTCACACTGACAGAATATGTACGATTGAAATGACAACATAGCAAAGTAAAGAACCTAAAAGTATAATATGAGCTTAAAGTAAAATAATCAGTAATATTTATGTGTTTAGCTAAGCAGTTTTTGGTTTGTGGTCTTATAATGTGTGACTACTGGAGGATATAAAGTTATCTTTGGAAAGGCGACAGAACTGATAGTGCTCGCACGTAAGTTAATCGTCTTCCCTTGATTAAGTCCACGCATTAAATTTACAGTTTGTCTAAATTTTTTATCTTTTAAAGTTAATAGCTTTGCACATTAATTGGGAAGCTTTAAATGAATATACTATACATATGTAACTAATTATGCTAAGAAAACTCTATACTTGAATTTAAATATAAACGTTTGGATTTACTTAAAGTATGAAAGTACGAGGAATGATCAGAAATGAAAATTGTGATTTTTGAACATCAAAAACTCAAATTTTAGTTGTTTTTCGGTCCTTTTCTGATTAAAACACTGTACTTGCACGTACATGAACAAACAATCACATGTCAAATGATAAAAAAAAAAAATTACATACATTAAGGGATCATGTATTTCTTATCTTAAAAAGTAATAAGTAATCTTTAGGTGTCGTATTCTTGCAAAGCCTGTGACCAAATATGAAGTGAAAAAGTGAATTTTATGTTGAATAGACGTGGAATTATTGTCTAAGGCACGAGCATTGTGTGATGTATGGAAACCAGAAAATCACATTTGGAACTGGAACCAAATTGACAGTGACAGCTAGTGAGTAATTATTAATTCATTTTACTCATTTCATTCCAATAAACATTGGAATATCCCACAAATGATCAAACTATGAAAGAAAACTTAACTGAAAAGCATTTAAATTTAGCAAATAGGAACATTTTGTTATTTCACATTCCTAAGATTAAATGTTTTAAACCTAGCATATATGGTGCTAGCAAATATACACAAAAAACCCATATTTCAGACCCTGAACTCTACTGACTTCAGTAACTTTTTGTTGAGGTGTTTGTTAGTGTGTGAATTACGCCAATAACAAGATCATCTTCGGAAATGGAATAACATTGATTGTTCAGTCTAGTAAGTATATCGTTAACTTTATAGTGTATCATATCAACTATTAGCTTACTATAACGTTACGTTACTATAACGTTACTGTAACGTTACTATAACTTTATAACCCACAGTGACTGTCAAAATTTTATTTTAAAAGCAAAGGTAAAAGCAATAATCAAAGCAATAAAGCACAAGAAGTACATGTTATCAGTTAGGATAAGTTAATATAATACAACACTCTGATATTTTATGTGAAGTTCGTTTAAAAAAAAGCTTATAAAATACTTTAAATCCCGTGCATTCCTCGATAAAATACCAAACGGTACAAGATTCCAAGAACAGATATAGAAATCGATGTGTTTACAAAACAGCTTTACAAAATGAAAGAAAGTGTACAGATAAAGGGCTCAAAATGACTGTACATTTTTCATCATACTGTAAGTTTTTGAGATGAGGACAGAGGAAGTGTGACTGATGGCTATAGAATAATACTTGGCAAAGGAACTTGGCTCACAGTTCAGTTACGTAAGTAAAATGACAAATTTCTAAATAATTATTATAAAGCATTGATAAAGTGTGACATTTGGAAGCTGGAAGGTCATAGATGGAACTTTTAGACCATAATATTTTCATTTCATTACATTTATCAACATATTTGCATAGCTAGTTTTATTCCAATAAAATTTAGCCACCATTCCACAAAATATCAAACTATTTAAAATGTCTTGATTGAAAAAAATTGAAATTACAATAAAGTAGTTTCACTAGAAATCTGGTCATCGTGTTTGTTTAATATGAGCAGAAGATGTAACTGTTCTCTTTGATATCCATTTTAAAAAAAAAAGCCAAATTTCAGTCTCTTTGAAGATATTAAAAAATTGATTCACAAAAATTAATTCACAACAATGGCTATTATATTTATACGCTTTTCCTAACGTAAGCAGTTCTTAATGTTAAGATTTAATAATGAGCTGTGGATGTAACCATTTTTCTTAATTAAAAAGTTAAAACAATTAGCCAAATTTCTTATTATATTGCTAAAAAAATTGCACAACAAACTTTTCTTGATTGTTAATTCACTGGAGCGTTAATGTTGTGTGGCGTCATGCTGTGTGAATGAAGGCTATGGGAAAATCATATTTGCTTCAGGGACAAAACTAATTATCCACACAAGTAAGTTTTCATAGCTTCAGTAATAGACTATAGATGTGGGATTATAAACCGTTCCTATGGCGTGATATAACTGTGATATCAACAGTAGTTCTTACTTTTAGATAAAAACATGAGCTGTGGACATAACTATATTCTTAATTAAAAAGTTAAAATAATTGGCCAAATTTCTGATTTAACTTTTTGCACAAAATAATGATGTTTCTTGCTTATCGTGGATTGTTAATTCACTGGAGCGTTAATGTTATCCGGTGTCGTGCTGTGTGAATGACGGCTATGGGAAAATCATATTTGCAGCAGGGACAAAACTAATTATCCATAGTTAGTAAGTAAGTTTTTCATAGATTCAATACATCAGGAATAATCCAAGTTTAAAATTTTCCAAAGTATTTTGCATTCTTATTTCAAACCGCAACTCTGTCCATTAGTTAAATAGACTATAGATGTGGTGCTTTTGGGCTAAAGCATTACCAAAGTGTGACTTCTGGAAGCTGGAAAGTTGTATTTGAAACTGGAACTAAATTGAAAGTTACTTCTAGTGAGTATTTACAAGTTTCTATAATAAAAACAATATTTTGACTCATTTTTAAAACATAATATTTTCATTTTGTTCCATTTATCAATACATTTACTAAGCTCTAATAAAATGAGCAAGCATTCCGCAAAAATCTACACAATCATTTTGTAGAATAAGTTTATGAAAAACGTATCCTAACATTTGTTTAGTACGAGAGAAATCGGTAGGTTTTTTGTTCTGTGGCCAGTGGCTGTGTGAATGCTGGCTATGGGAACATGATATTTGCATCAGGGACAAAGCTAATTATCCACACAAGTAAGTTTCTATACTTCAGCAATAATGTACAGATATAATTTTAAATGAAAGTGTATGTAGTTGTAAAATTCAGCATGTCTATTAGCTTATTTTTAAAATGCTTCCATATCGAAGGCTATAAGTTTAGTCTTTGAGAAAATAAAGTAAGTCAATATGTTTAATGAGGAATTTAACGTAAAAGGTAATTTAACTTGTAGAGGTTCACTGTTGAAAAAATCACAGGAATCATACTTACCATTTTCACATACAGTAATTTGGATCATTATGTAATATCTAAAGACTGTAATTGTCAGGTCCAGCATACTGTATATTACTTTGCCAAGTTGAATTGTTTACGCTTAAATAAGATCTAACTATCTCTAGGATTAAGGTGGGTTTTTTGCATTTTGGTTTACATTTTGATATTTAACCAAAATTTTTTGTCAACTCTACGCTATTTTATCATCAACTATAGATATAGATATAGATATAGATAGACTATATATTATTGTATAGAGCACTGCTAATGTGTGACATCTCAAAACTCGAAAGTCATATTTGGACCTGGAACCAAAATAACAGTTGCATCTAGTGAGTACTTTTACACAAACTTTTAATAATAAATGAACAACCGAAGTTTTTTTAAATCGATTTAGAAACTGCATTTAATGGCATTGAACAATACATTTTATTTTTGTCCGAGAAAATGATTCATCGCACAAAATATCAATCTAGAAAAGTCCATATTTAGAATGAAAATCACAATAAAGTGAGTTTTGTATCAATACGGAGAAACAGTTGATAAACAGTGTGTAGTGTGGTAAGAGCACATGTTTTTGTTGTGCATCCAATGTCAGTGTGAATACTGGGTATAAGATCATTTTTGGACATGGAACTCAAGTCATTATTCATTCAAGTAAGTTCTATGATTGGTGGAAGCCATTTTTGTGACATTAGCTGGTGTTAGCTGCGTCAATCTGTTATGTAAGCAATTTCCTAATTGTATTGGCCTACAACAACTTACTATCTTCTATCTTATTGAAAAAAATAGTAATAAAATCAAAAAAGCAAGCATGTAGGTTTTAGTAATTAGTAGAAATTAATTGAGAGAACCAAATGTGAGGAAATGGCCCAAGAATGATGAGTCATTTTTATTAATTAAAGTTTAGTTGCCTTTTAATATATATTCATTTACTGTAGTAAAACATTAACAGCAGTTTTTAGCTTCAGATTTAAATACAAGTTGTGGATGCGACTATTCTGCTAATGAAAGAGTTAAAATAATGAGCGAATTTCTTAATATTCTTAATATTTGAACATTAATGCTGTGAGGTCTCGTGCTGTGTGAATGATGGTTTTCGTAAAATCATATTTGCAGCAGGGACAAAACTAACTGTCCATACAAGTACGTTTTTCCACAGTTTTAATGTACTTGAGAAGAAAATGTATTGCTGTATGTACACACACAATGTTAAGTAAAACAAATGTGTATATTAGTCCTTAATCATTTTTAACCTGATGAACTTCAGTGGATTGTTGGTTTCTGATGTTCAGCCAACCAACATGTTTGTGAGTGGCAGGAAAAGTTAGTATAATGTTATTGTAATGCGTTAATTCATTATGTGAAATCAGACTGGAAACTCCTCTATGGACAAGGAATTAAACTCACAGTTGAAAAGAGTAAGAACATCAAACATATAACTGCCAAAACAAATTAAATAGAAATTGTATTGTTCAATAAATTATGTTGAAGTTTCTAAATTCTCTTTATGAAGATATAAAAAGTGAACCTGAATCTCCCTTGGTGATGTTTTGTAAAGTGTTACTCAGCATTTGTTTTCATATTTATTTTAGCCCTTTATATTAGAAATTAACGTAGTTATGCAGAGGATTACAAAATGCCTAATCGTTAGAAACGCAAGTCTGAGGTTTTTAATGAAAAATGTAACATGCTACATGGAATGAACACAGAAGTCAAATCTATGATTGATTTCCGCTTGTGTTTAATTTAGATAACTTTGTGGAAAATGTTGATTTAGTGAGTGCGCAACTAAAAATGTTCACTAAAATTGGATCACAGTTTCTATCTGCTAAACAAAACTGCTAGTCAGTGTGATGACTACGTCGATACTGGTATCAATATTAAGCATGTTAATTGTAGAACTTCTTAAGTTCTTAAGCAAATCATATTTGCAGCTGAAAAACATTGGAACTCAGTCAGAAAAGAATATAAAGTTTCTATGATACAATGAAGAACAAATAGAATTAACTAACAGCTAACAAAAGAACAATGTTTGTTTATTTATTAATATATATGTAATTTAGTTAATGAAATGAAAAGTGTTTCGATGTGAATTCATTACATCTGTAGCGGTAATGAACCATAATGCTAATATCGTAACCTCGCACATCTACTGTAAATAATAATACATTTCAATAAACTACATAAATAAACACATTTAATAATAAACTGCAAATAAAGAAACTTTTTAAAAGCAACATGCTATAAATGTGACTATTAGACATTAGATTTTCTTTAGCAGTGTGAAACTTACTTTAAGTTTGGACCTGAATTAACAATATTATTTTGATGATAAATTAAAATATTAAAATGAACTATGCTTAGAAATAATTGAATATGAAAAAAAAAAACATTTGAAAAAATATTTATCAGATTCTCAAAAACTGGAAAAGAAAGACTTTCCTTTGAAGGTTTCTGTCCTTAATTTGCATACTGTGTGAATGATTACAGTAGGATAATATTTGGTTCGAGTGTAAAAGTGACAGTTGAAAAAAGTAAGTAGAATTTGTCATCCTTCGAAAACTTTATTACTCGTACACGGGTGGACAAGTTATTAATCCATTAGCACCGGGCTCATGTTTTGGTTGTCTGATTAGGCTAGGTGTTAGCTAACATAACGCAATAACGTTATGCTATTTAGCTAGCTAATTAAGTACATAATCATATAGCACATTGTGCTTTTGCTGGTGGTGTTCTGTCTTTGCATTGCATGTAAAAATATTATTTCGGTCTTTATAGTTTTCCAATCCTTGTAGAAACCAGAATCTATTTGTAATTTGTAAACTGTGTGAATACAGACGTAAGGATAATCTTTGGCCTGTTTATTTTTTTAAAAATTGCAGGTAGTTTCAATAATCAGCAGGAAGTTTTTGCGTCTCTACAATAATGAAATAGGCATAAAGTTTGCCTGAGTAAACTATGCTTGAGTACCGAAGCTTTTAATTTATGCAATATACAGTAGGTCTGTACTAAACCAGTAGGATTTCTTAAATGATTCTTTTTGTAAAAATGTACTTATTTGCGTATCAGAAACGGTCATTTGCTATATAAACCATCAATATGGCATTTTTTTCTAGGTTGCAAAATTAGCAGCGTTTAAAACTTGGGCAACTTTAGATATCTTAACTTTTCTTACAGATTTATGACACCAACCGAAATATGACAGAATTATTTTTGCTTGGTTGAATTATTAAGAAACATTTTTGGCAAAGACACAATTAACATGATAAATGTAGCTCGGGTTTTAGTTATGAGATCAATATCTGTGTGAACTGAGGTCAGTTCAATAACCTGTCTCCAATGCTGTTGTCCTTGTACTATTTTCTGAAAAAAGTGTTGTAAAAAACAACAAACAAGCTAATATCTAGCTCCATAAATAACGTTAAGCAAGTGTACATGCTCTGTGAAATTTTTAATAGATTGTCTAATCCAGATCCAAAAACTCTACTCCTGTGTTTGAGATAAAGGTAATCATAAACAAAATAATAACAGTAATACACTCCTCTTTTCTACTTTTTAGGACATTAACGATCAAATTTACACTTTACTGTAGCTTATCTAGAATATACTAGTCTATAAAGTACCTAATTACAGTTGCTTTAGAACCCGGTTCTGCAGGTTCAGTTTCTGACTTCCAGATTTGGTGCTAATAAATATCTTAAAGTGGATTATTTTGGACTTTTGTGGAACCAAGAACAGCAGCACCACTAATGGTCTTAAGAAAGAATAGTACAATAGTACAGAATGGTACACAGTAGAAGCTGGGGCTCATTTCCTTCTAGCCCAGAGTGTACATTCACACAGCCTGCCATTTAAATACATTCACGAGTGTATGGGAGTGCTTTCTTAATCTTTGACTTTTTTTTTTTAAAGAAGGAAAACACTAAGCAAACTGTTCAATCAAAGTACAAATTACACAAAAGGACAAATGACATGAGATGTGTGAGCTTTGAATGACGGATCTTTGCATATATACACACAATGTTCGAACTAACAAAACTGCCCTCTCTATAACTGGGGACATTTGTCTATTAATGGTTATTAGCAACAAATGCTAACCCTTAAGAACTTCCGCATTACATTACCAAACATGTTCTTTATGCATTGTTTGAAAAATATGCTGATGGACCCTCAGCTTTAATAATTATATTAAGTTTATGTTCTATGTGCATTTTCTTGTGTGTTTACAGAAGAAACACAGGCGCCGGAGTTTTACAAACTTAAGACACAGAATAATAGCGGTGAAGAACAAGAATCCTGCCTCGCCACTCGCTTTACAGTTCAAAATGCCACCGATACAGTTTGGCCACTCGAAGCACACAAAGCAGAAGCAGTTCGGTTTACAGGCGAGGATTATTACAGCAGGCTCATACTGTACGACACCACCAACTGTACTGAAACAGGTGAGAATTTATAGACAACACTAGCCACAATTCCACAATTACGACCGTACCAGAATATCACTATACAAATACTTCGGACTGCTTACATCATTTTGCACACTTATTAATATTTTATTCTTTTTTTTATCCATGGAAGTTCACTGTAGTACTACGGCGTCTCAAGGGGGTGATTTCAAATCAGGTAAATGAAGTTTTTACTCTGATTTATTTATTTTTTTTAACTTGCATACATTCTATAATCAGTAATTGTAGATTTTGAGGATACAAAACAATTTGCTTACAAATATTTTTTTTTTTTTTTTTTTCCCCTGTAGATGCCAAGTCCAACTTCTTCGCACTGAGCATCTTTTGCCTAAGGATCCTCGTCTTGAAGACCATTGCGTTCAATATCCTGATGACGCTGAAAGTCTGGATGAGCTAGTGCTTTCAGAATTTGGTAAGCATTCTCGATTTACCACAAAACGTTGGTCTTGTTTGTTGCCGAGCCACAGATTAACACAAGTGGCATATTTAAAGGAGGAAATGTGCAGCCCAGCACCACAGGCCTTTATCTTCCCAACAGACATAAATATCCCTTTAAGGCCTGAGAGCATTTCCTTATTTGATTCAAAAATGTCATTTTCTGACCAATGATTTGTTGTTAACACCATTAAAAGCTTAACATTTGCCATTTTGGGCTTGGCCCATTTTTTATTTTTATTTTTATTTGTGTTTTTTTGCCCAGCAGTGTATGTTGCCTGTTTGTCTTGGGGTTTTTGTTAGAATTTGCATGTAGTTTTTTTTTTTTTTTTGGAGAGTCAGTAGAACCTCAGATCACTAAATGTCTTTAAAATGGCCTAGTGGAAGCATTAAACACTCAAGATGAAGAAAAGGGCTAATCAAATATATTTTTTGTTTCAAATATTAAAATCTTTGTATTTTTTTTGTGTGTCTTTTTAAGGTGATACAATCCCAAATTGGAAGACCTGGATGAATTCTGTGCTGTCTGTGTGAAGAAAGAGGAATGTTCTGCATAACACGACATCATGGTTGTTGAAATGCAATGTAATATAGTTCTTATTTGTTCATTTAAGAAATAGCTCTTTCCTTTTTTTGTGATTTTAAAAAATACTATTCAATTCAATTTTATTTACATACTTTTTTTTTTTTAACAATAGACATTTTCACAATGTAATACTCAACTCTAGATGTGATTACTTTCACTTACCTGCACTTATTTTTCTGTTTATTATTATTTTTACTCACTGCTACTATTTCTGTCTTTTCATTCGTCTATCATTTATCATTTATATTCCCATATTGGCTGAATCTGCATCGGTATCTCTTTATAAACATTAACAGCATATGTGTATGACTTAAAGTGGAAGTTGCTAAGATATGTGCACATGCATATACTATGTACGTGGCTTTATATGTATAGATCATTGTTCATTTATATTTAGGTATTGTCTTTTGCACATCAAAATAAATGATAAGTACATGAAATAATCACTAGACTTCTTGTCATTTTTTCACAACTTTAAACACTCGTGTATGGGTAATGAATACAAGTCAGACTGTAGTAACATACTGTATCAATGCACTGCAAAAATTACATCTTAGCAAGTGGAAAAACCCTGGATACAGTCAAATTTATCTATATTTCCTATTATAAGATTACAGTAAACCAAATATAAGATTATTAAACCTATTTCTAGGCATATCTTTCTTAATTTCTTTCCAAGTTTGAAATAGTCTTGTTAATTTTGCACATAATTTTTTTTGCATTTATTTCTAGAAAGAAGCAAAATGACCTGCCGATAAAGTAAGATCATTTAAAGCTTGAAAGTAACAGAGTCTAGAAACAGGTTTAATAATCTTATAGCTGGTTTACTGTGATCTTATTGTAGGAAGTAGATAAATGGGTCTATTTTCATCATATGTTCACTTGCTAAGTTTTTTTTTTGCATTGTTTTAGATTGGCTACTCTAAATTGCCCCTAGGTGTAAGTGTTTTGTGTGTGTGTGTGTGTGTGTGTGTGTGTGTGTGTGTGCTTGGTGCCATGCACTTGACTAGCCCAGTACTTCCCAGGAAAAGCTCTGGCTCCATACTTACCAGGATAAACTGTTTACTGAAGATAAATGAATGAATCAGTTTTCTTTTGTGACTTAATCATGAGATGCTGCTGATATTGACCTTGTTAGATAAAGCTGACGCCGTAAATAACTCTAGGACAGTATTATTTGTTTCAATCCAATTCTGTATCTAGCAGGGTGCACAAAACACAGACAAATACACATATAAAGCTTGTTTTTTCTATACAGCACTATAGGAAAAACTCACTCAGACTTTCATTATCAGTGTGCAGTGCAGAGCCACACTTCTGAGGTATATGTGATTAGTCAGTACCCTTTTTTTTTCCCTCAAGCAACCCGGTACTCCATTCTGTGTATATACTTTACAAACACACCTTGTACTGTATATAAATGAGCAACAAAATGGTTGATAGAGCTCTGTAAGCTTTAATAGTGACCCCCCCCCCCCCGCCTTTTTTTAATCAAGTCCTCTTACTGTGTTTTTCTGTCTTGCAGTGTACCTCTCTGTCTTTTTTTTTTTTTACACTTGGTGGATGTTTTCTGTGGTTTTCTTGCTCACAGTAAATGTGTGATCTTGCAGCATTTGCAGAAGCGAGTGCAGGTTATTAGAAAAACAAGCTGTGTAGTAAATAGCACTTCTTATATGTATGTATACATACTGTACTGTATGAGCATCATTTGTTTGTATCCAAGCGTTCAAGAAGTTTCGCAAAATCATTTCGGTTTATTCATTTGCCAGATACTTTAATCGAAACCTACCGCTGAGGCAGAAAACAATTTAAGTTCAAGCTCAAGCAGTCAAGATAAGTGCAAGATGATTACAGGAACAAAACAAGGCCCAGCTAAACACACGGGCTGGAAGTGTTAATACTCGTTACTGATACAAACACTAGTGATGAAGTGGCCACAAATAAAACACATCAGGGCGTGCTGTGATGGAAAAATAATCAACAATTAGATGGTGTGATGCTTCCTGACTCAAAGTTACTGTGAACAGCCTGAAGTTGATTATTTTCCGATAACAGCACCCTGAGATGTTTTGTTCTTCTTATATCACACCAAATGTAGATTTTATGATACGATTAAAGGACACGTCACATTTTTTACCGTTTAGAGATTCATTTAATGTCGTGTTCTCGCCAGTCTCTCTCTTATTTCTCTCTTGAAGATCATAACAAATGTAGCTTGTCATTTTGACAAGAAAACACGAAACCTTCCGTCTTTAAGATTTTCCCTTGGCGGAAAACTTTACCAAAAGTTTACACCAGCTTTACCTCTGAGTGTTCTCAGACAAGGACGCTATAGATACAATAAATAGTAAATAGAAAATCAATCAATCACAGAAAACAACTTTACAATATCAAAATCAAAGACTTTTCATGTGGAACATCCGGGCATACAACTCTCTTTGTTACTATAGAAACAATAATGCATTAGAAAAGGCATTTTAATATAAACCTTGAAGCCAGAGCTGTGGTTATTTAAGGAATAAAATGACGGACCGTGCTGTGATGGGAAAATGATGTGGTGGTGTGATGCTTTTCCCACACTGAAGTTGATTATTTTCCTCTAACAGCACAACACGCAGTGTTTAATTCCTCTTGTGCCACAGCAATTTGCCATGTCCAAAAGCGATTTCAGTTTGTAAGTTATTAGTGAACATCACTTCAAGCATTTATCCATTTATAGTTACATTTAATGTTGTGGAACATCTGCGAGACACGTTAGTTCCTGTTATCTCCCACACAGAGTGACACACTTGTTGAAGGAATGTGTTGAGGAAGATTCTCGAGTCATTAAGAGTTTCTCGAAATTTGTAATATAATCTTTAGAGCAGATAAAATTGAGCAGTTTAGTCATGTTCATATCTACAACCTGTAAAAGCTTAGAAATTTTTCATAAGGCTAATTAAGTGTGGAAATCCCACATAACTGTGCAAGAAGTGCTTTAATATTAACATAATTCACCATGTGAACCGTAATTCATTATTCAGTGTCTTGCATAAGTGTTCACCCCCTTAAACCTCTCCACATTTCATAGTGCTACAACCTGAAGTTGAAATTGACTTAATTGGGATTTACTTAATGTAAATGTTTCACATTTGAAGACACAAGATATATATTTTACCGTGATGCACAGTTTAAACAAGAAAGCAAACATTTGATTAATGCATAAGTATTAACTCCTCTGGATCACTTGGTAGAACCACATTTGTCTTCTGTCTCCATATGTGTCTTCAAGCTTTGAGCTCCTGCATCCTGATCTGTTGAAGTTTCTCAAATTGGATGGAGACCATTGCCACAGATATTTAATCAGAGTGAGGTGTGGGCTTTGACTGGGCCATTCTTACACACTCGCATTATTGGTTTGGAACCACTCCAGTGCAGCTTTGGTATTTTGCTCAGATTCGGATTCAGATTCAGATTCACTGATGTCACAGTTTACACAGTTAATAAGAAGTGTGTATATATATATATATATATGTATATGTTCCTTGGGGGGGGGGGACATATGGCAAATATGAAGCTTTTAATGGTCTTAAGAACAGATGATTGGTGAGAAAATGAGCAGGAATGAAGCAGATGAACTCCTGAGAGCTCCTGTGCCTCCATTCGCTGGTTTCCTTTTGCTGTTTGGGGAAAAGCTAGAAACAGCGAAATTCACTTCTATAGTCTTTATATGTGCAAAATCATGATAATGATTCAAATTTTTGATGTAAAATTCAAACTAACACGTGTCTGGGTGTACAAACTTTTCCAAAAATGTCTTCTGTGGTTTTTTTTCTTAAAAGATGAGTGATTATTTGGTTATCTGCTGCACCTGATGCAGCTCATCAAGAGCCACAAGACTTAAACATTTAAACAAATCAGAGGGAAAAGCTCCCAAACTGAGCTCCTTTATCTATCTGCTTCATTCCTGCTCATTTCCTGACCAGTGATTTGTTGTTAAAATCATTGAAAGCTTCATATTTTAAGTGCACTTTAATGCATTAATCCCAATTAAGTGCATTTCAGTTCCAGGTTGTAACACTATAAAATGTACAGTGGATATAAACAATCTGCACAGCCTGGTTAATATTGCAAATTTTGGTGATGTTAAAAAAAAAGACAGCAAGATAAATGATTTCAGATCTTTTCCCACCTTTAATGTGATACAGCAAGCAAAAAAAAAAAAAATTAAAGCGAAAAACAAACAACCGAATTACACTCTGCGATTCTTTTTTAAGATTATTATTTGCCACACTGTACGAGATGATCCCAATAAGAACTCAGTAACAGGTCCTACAATACCACGTGTCCTTCGCGTCAGATTAAGCGATGAACGTAGCTACTACGTTGTGCCACACAGCACAGGTTTGTAGCTCTTCAACTGGAAAGCATACAAATAATTTTACGTTGTCATAACAGTAAATAAAGCCTATGAACAGAGCTCTTGCATGCTAATTAGCTGCCCACACACCTGAAAGCTGTAATGCTTTAACGGTGATGAGACATTATAGAGATGTTCTGTCTGTTGCTGCAATTCATCGAACTGCTCTTCTTTTAAATCACGTGTTTTGTTTCCGTTTCGCCATCGCTGTGTGTGTAGCTGTAGTTTTGTGTAATCGTATGCCGTCCTCCTATTGGACGAGTGTCGTAGCAGCGCTCACAGTCTGAGATTTTAAGGAAAAAAGCTTCTTCATCAGCTGTCTTTGGCCTCACTAACTCGGCCACCTTCGAGCGTGTCATAGAAAGCGTTCTAAGACCAATGATCTCAACTCCTGACCAAAGATGGTCCTGTATCTTCTTCTTCTTTCGGCTTTTCCCTTCAGGGGTCTCCACAGCGAATCATCACTCTCCACCTATCCCTATCTTCTGCATCCTCAACACTTGCACCCACTAGCTTCATATCCTCATTTATTACCTCCATATACCTCCTCTTTGGCTTCCTCTTCGCCTCCTGCCTGGCAGCTCCATGTCCAACATTCTCCTACCAATATA
>CM040978.1:29642807-29657603 GCA_022985145.1 Pangasius djambal
GCACTAAAACAGGGGAAGCTGGGAATAAGAAGTCTTTTTTCATTCACAAATCATAACAAATAGTAATTTGCAGAACATAACTTTATTTAACTCCTGAACTTGTACAGAGCCTCAGCTGCTTCACTCGAGTTCAGCTTTCTATCTAATGTAACTGAGTAAGCTAGGGATCTATCTTTCAAAACAACATCGTCTTTCCCAAGTCAAGAAACTGTTGTTTATAGCTGACAACAGCAGCCACCTAATAATATTTTATCAGATTTCCTTCAGATGTTGAATTTGTGACATTCCAGAAAGATCAGAAAGTTCACTGGACACGTTGTCAGGATCTACTATGACATTGGGATGCAGTGCAGCAGCATTTTTTGTCACAAAGCAGCTTTACAGAGACGTTATGAGGAATAAATCTTGACAGGTACCAGACTCAAATGGGAACTTCAGTTCAGCATTCAATACAATCATTCCTCAGCACCTGATTGGAAAGCTGAACCTGTTGGGCCTGAACACCTCCCTCTGTAACTGGATCCTGGACTTCCTGACTGGGAGACCTCAGTCAGTCCGGATCAGAAACAGCATCTCCAACACCACCACACTGAGCACTGGAGCCCCACAGGGCTGTGTGCTCAGTCCACTGCTGTTCATTCTGCTGACTCACGACTGTGTAGCAACGCACAGCTCAAATCGCATCATCAAGTTCCCCGATGACACGACCGTGGTGGGTCTCATCAGCAAGAATGACAAGTCAGCCTACAGAGAGGAGGTGCAGAGCCAACAACCTGTCTCTGAACGTGGACAAAACTAAAGAGATGGTTGTTGACTTCAGAAGAGCACAGAATGACCACTCTCCTCTGAACATCGGCGGCTCCTCCGTGGAGATCGTCAAGAGCACCAAGATTCTTGGTGTTCACCTTGCGGAGAACCTCACCTGGTCGCTCACCACCAGCTCCATAACAAAGAAAGCCCAGCAGTGTCTCTACTTTCTGCGAAGGCTGAGGAAAGAACAACTCCCACCCTCCATCCTCACCATGTTCTACAGAGGGACTATCGAGAGCATCCTGAGCAGCTGCATCACTGCCTGGTTTGGGAATTGCACCGTCTCAGATCGCAAGACCCTGCAGAGGATAGTGAGGACAGCTGAGAAGATCATTGGGATCTCTCTCCCCTCCATCACGGACATTTACACCTCACGCTGCATCCGCAAAGCCACCAGCATTGTGGATGACCCCACACACCCCTCACACACACACTTCATGACCCCACACACCCCTCTCACACACTCTTCATGACCCCCACACACCCCTCTCACACACTCTTTACAACCACCCACCCCTCTCACACTCTTCACGACCCCACACACCCCTCACACACACTCTTCACCCTCCTGCCGTCTGGTAAACGGTACCGGAGCATTCGGGCCTCACGACCAGACTGTGCAATAGTTTCTTCCCCCATTCCATCAGACTCCTCAAGACCTAGAAACTGGACTGTAGGAACACACACACACACACACACACACACACACATACACACACACACAACTGAGCATCCTCCATCCTCTATGCACATATTTTGCACATGTTCTATGCTTCTGCTACTCTTAAGTTTACACTATTTCAGCTACTTATATCGAACTCTGTATTATTTGCAATATTGTCACTGGGTCACTTTTAAACAGAACTGTGTGCTGGTCGCCGCTGTAGTCATTGTACTGTCTTGTTCTGTCTTGTGTGTCTGCATGTTTGCACTTGTGCACTTTATGTATAAATTATGTCGTCCCTGTAGTTCTGTGCTGTTCTGTGTTTGTCTTATGTAGCACCTTGGTCCTGGAGAAACGTTGTTTCATTTCACTATGTACTTGTATATGGCTGAAATGACAATAAACTCCACTTGAACTTGAACTTGACTTGGTTTTTGTTGGCTGTTAACCCTTTTAAGAGGTGGATACAGCTTCTTTTCTTTAGTCAAAGGCAGTGTCTTTTTTTCCCAAAACCTCAACCTTGGCTTGGAGGGAGTTATTGGAGCCTTGGAGAAGCTCACCAGGTTTTTGAACAGAGATATTAGAATGTTTATGATTAACACATTCCTGCCCCATTTTAATGTTTTTCTCATCCTTATCTTGTATTAGAAAAACATGCCACTGTCTGAACACCTGCACCCCTGCCTCAAGGTCTTTAGACTTGATACATTTATCCAAAGCAGAAAAACATTGCTGTTTACTCTACTCTGTCTGTACTGGAACACCAAGTCTATGTGCTTGTGTGTGTCTGTGTATGTGTGTGTGTGTGCTTACCCAACTTACCCACTTCCTCCTTTTCAACCTCGATATAATGAAGCCAATATATATATGAACACAACATAATATAACACAACAAGCATTAACATAATATAGCGCAACAAACATTTGCTATATTCACAATACTCATATCAACACAACACAATCGGGTCCCACCCTGTAGCTTCTACAGTGACTCTCTGATACAATACACAATTCACAATTCAACACTATTGGGTCCCACCTTGCAGTCTTTGCAGTGACGCACCAATACACAATACAATACACAATACACAATTTAACTCTTATCGGGTCCCACCCTACCTTAATATGCAGTGACGCTCCGATCTTACACTCTTTTAAACCACTCGGGTCCCACCCTGCACCTAACCTATGTGCAGTGACGCTCTTAGGCAATCATACAAAGTTACACTAATCACTCACACAAGACTTAATCTTTACTCCTGCTTTCCACCCACTGGTTCTTGGCTTGTGGCCAGCAGTCTATGCCCTCCCTGGGGCTGTTCACCACAGGCTACAGATATAATTTTAATACAGACTTTTGAATGTAACAGACGTCTGCTTACCTTTTAATTTTGATTGCTGGCGTCTGTAGCCTGTTGGTTACGCAGCCCCAGCTCAGATTTCAACTGTGCGCTGACCTGTCTAGCCCCACGTTGGGCGCCAATGAAATATGTGTCTTTGCATAATTTAAAATTTTTCTTTCTACATAGCTTATCTAGCATTTGCCCTAGCTCTCTCTCAAAACTGAGATTATCAGCAAAAGGCAAGGACAACAAGGATAAGGAAGACTCTCCAATCCCCTTAGGATCCTCATTATTCATTGCCATTACTTGCATAAAACAATTCAACACATTTGTTACCAAGAAACTTTGACTGAAATATCAATCAAACTCTCTTATTTTAGCTAGCATCAAACTGAACTCATTCTGTCATCAAGCATCAAGCAAATTCTTTGACAGACTGACTCACTCACACTTGCTGACATACAGTATGTTTGTCAGAGGACCAGAGGAAAAGGATCACTTGATCAGGTCAGATAGGTGGTGTTATTTGTTAACTGGGTCATCACAGCACGGACAGACAACATCTCTATCCTGCTGACAATGACAAGAACTGTTGTAAATTTTTTATGGATTATCAAAATACTGCAGTTTCACAAGAAGTAAGATGACTGAAGAATCTGGAGACTAAGAGCCAGGGTACAATAAAAGAGATGGTTTATTGCATGCACAAAGACAATCTGGGTGTTCTACAATATAAACAAAAATTGGACACAGCTGGATTTTATACTAATGTATATGTGAGAAGGACATACCCAAGGCTAATTAGAGAAAAATATCACAAAGGCAAAAGCATCTTGACCCAAAAACAGATATGTGAAAAACAGACAGACATGTATGCAACATGAGTAAGCAAAAATCACACTGAATTAATCTTATGTCATCACATAATCATGGAACACTAGGAAAACAATTCCAAACTAGCAAAATTGGAATGTTACAAACAGTGGTTAGTGTACCATTACCTCACTTACTAGAAAACAGGTTTAATTTTAGGAAAGAATGATACAGGTAGATTGATAGATATATGGATGGGGAGAGTATTTTCCAATTTCAATTCCTAAATGAGATTTTCTCATGATCTGGACCAAGCAGAATACTTGGACATGGTGTTTCCCATTATTGTCTATGGGGCATGAAATCTGAAGGAATTGTGCAGTTTTAAGAAAGCAACATAGATATGATGCCAATAATTATAGAGTTATATTATAATAATAATATTAATTATAATAATAAGCTTATAAATCAAGCCAACATAACTAGAATTTACATTTTCTGAAGAAAATGTGAGTGGTGCTTCCCTGTAAAAAGGCAAAACCAAAAGGCCACCAAAAGACAGCTGCACATGCCGGTCAGTAGAAAGAGCTACATGTATGTCTGTGTTTGTTGAAGCATATCTAATTTGACCTATATCTGCAGCTATAATGATTGTGTATAAAATTGTTTTTTTAGTATAATAGGCTTTATGGCAGTCCATTCAGGTGCACGTGATGTCACCAAAATAGCCGTATGTAATTCTCCTCATTAACCCGAGCATTTTGTCTATGTCTATGTTGCAGCACTATTGTGATTCCATTTATTTTGGGAATTAATGTGCAAGTGTCATGATGTGATTATTTGCATTTATAGAGCGGCCAAATGGAAGCCTCTCCTCAGTCCAAGACACACAACATCCCGCTTTGGCACCTCTGCCATAAAAGAGGAGTGTAGCAGTGATGGTTGACAATCTGGAAGTGTTTTCCATCTCCATACGTGATCTCTGGAGCTCAAACAGACTGACCATTGGGTTCTTGGTCAGCTCTCTTACCAAGGCTCTTCTCCTCCAGTTGCTTAGTTTGGCCAGGGGGCCAGCTCTACAAGAGTCCTGGTTGTTCCAAACATCTTCCATTTAAGAATTATGGAGGGAACTGTGCTATTTGGAACTGTAAATGCTGGAGAAATAGTTCTGTAAGCTTCCTTTTTTAAATCAGACTTTAATGTATGGTACTGTATCATTGACATATAAATATATCTACTGCTGACAATCTTTGTAATTTGTAATTGTATATGTACACTGTAAACCCTGTATATACATCTCAAACGGGAGACACCTGAGCTAAATGTCAAGTGCCACAGCTAAGGGTCTGAATACTTACTTCAATGTGATATTTAAGTGTTTTCTTTTTAATAAATTTGCAAAGTTATCACAAATCTGTTTTTAACAGCATTTAAAAGCATTTTAGCATAAAGCTGTGACATAACAATATATATATAAAAATGAAGGAGTCTGAATATTTTATGAATTCATTTTCATTTTGGCCTTGGAGATATGGCTAAAAGTATGTGAGCAGTCCACATACATTTTTCTGGCTGTGCATCCCTTTTAGAGACTAACAGATGCCACTGGTCTGACCTTGAGTTTATGGGAGCGTACAGAGATAACAATATGAGAGTATAAAATTTCCTATGCTGCCTGAGACTGGCATTTACTGAACAGCTGAACAGTAAATGTGCATTTTGTAACCTGCTTATGTCTACTTACAAGCCACAGTTTACTTTTCCATAGAAAATATCCAGACTGAAATTTACCCCAGACCAAGTGTTGAGGCTTAGAAACACTGGAGGTGAGTTAATGTTTAATATGTCTAATATATGTTATTATTTGCCCAATAGTCTCTCTCTCTCTCTCTCTCTCTCTCTCTCTCTCTCTCTCTCTCTCTCTCAAGTTCAACAATGCTTTATTGGCATAAATGTTAGATTACATTATTGCCAAAGCAAATATCTCAGGGGAAATATGATTAATAACAGATTATTATAATAAGACTAATTATAAATAAATAGAAATATGTATTTATTTATTCATATACAGCAGAAGATAACAAAGAATATGTTTGATATAATCTCTTAAATACAGAAATATGTCAGAAAATGACTTCACTTTTCTCTCCCAGTACATAAAGGGAATTTAGAAGCACTTTTGGCTTCATGCTGCATATTTTCAGGTAGAATGTATTTTTCTTTTGTAATTTTGATCGTTTCTTCCCAATAGGTGATTTTCTGGTTGTTTTTAATTTGGTTGGCATTAATTTTAGTGACTAATGTGTAGGTTTCATGGGGCTCTGTGGTGTCTGTAATAATATCCAAGTTTAAACCAGTGAGCTTCTGGATGAGCACGCTTAAAGGAGTTGAGTTTTTCTTATTGACTTTTCAACACTTTGTAGTGGAAGGAGTATGGGTCACTTAGTTTCAGGTGCTGTCAGAATTTTATAGCTCTTTTTTGGATGTCAGATATTAAGGGGGAATTGGTCTAACTGTGGTCTAACTTTAAATGTGTTGTCTGTTGAGTTTTTTTTTTTTTTTTTTGCACAATTTGACATGCAGGTTTTCAACTTTGTATAATATCAGAGAGTGTAAGTGGACCCCACACTTCACTGCCATATTGCTCACTTCAATTCAATTCAATGCTCATTTCACCATCTAACTGATTAAATCAGCTTTTCAGTGGCATATTTTTTGTTGTTGTTTTTGAGTTTTATGAATCATATGAGTTTGCCACTTATATGTTTCTTGAATTAATTATATGAGTAACTAAATTCTTATTATTAACATTTGATCTAATCTTAATAGATAGCAATTTGACACAAAGAATAAACAAATTGGGAGATAAAAGGAGATACAGTGGGATAAAGAAAAAGAGGCAGAGCTATAACCATTGTAAATTATTTTACTTGTAATATCAGAATACATGACCTGGGCCCAAATTTGGGAAGCTTTACCAAATACAAAACAACCAAAATATTTATAAACAAACAAATTTTTGTCTAAAAATTCTCAGTGCGTCCTTGATAAATATAGTTAACTGATGTAAAACATGTACTTGTCAAATATTTACAGTACATAGATTATTTTATTAATTTTCTTGTATTTTACATGAATTAATTTAAAAATGTTCTCTATTTACCCTTCTCTGGGCTGATGGATGCATTTGGGGTTTCTGGATGCCAGGAGAACGCTACATACCAGAATGCATCAGGCTAACAGTAATGTGTGGTGGAGGAGATATAATGGTCTGGGGCAGTTTTTTCAGAGTTTGAGCCCCTTAGATCCAGTGAAGGGGAATGAATATTAATGCTACTGTGTACATTTTAGGCAATTGTGTGCTCCCATCTTTGAACTGATATTCAAATCAATTCATTGACCAGCTTAGACTACATATTTTCACTCTGTTGGAAACCTGCCAGAAACAAAATAAAATAATTTTCTAAATGACTATAAAAATAAATAGAACTGAAATGAATGCCCTTTACAAACTACCTTCCTTCACCTCTGTATACTTTCATTGCACCCTATAGTTTGTAAGGTATGGTGAATTTGATAGCATATATGATTGAACCATAATGGAACCTCTGAAATAGCAGCTGAAATGAATGAAATGAATACTGTTTACCCTAATGCTTTACTTTTCTTTCTTCCCCTTTTAAGTGTTTTGGTTGTAGTACAATACAGGCTGCATTAATAGATCATCAAATCCACACACTGTGTGCAGCTCAGGTCTCTGCAACATGAACTTTACCTGGTATCAGCAAGCCAATCAAAATCAATACAACCAATCTCAGTACACCTCAGGTATGTGGCTATTTACTTTACCACTCTCTTTACATTGTTTTTGAAATATTTATAGCCAAAATAATCTGCCTAATATATTGCTGTCCTTGAGACCCGTTATTTCTTAACATCTTTTGTATACTCAGTAAAATACATCTTGTACTCAGATAAAGTACAAAATTCTACAGATTAAATAGCAGACTATTACTGAAGTTAAATAAATCTTATAATAATGCTGGCTCAGATGAGTGAAAATGAGCTTGTTCAGTTGTAACATAGCTTGTTACAACGCTTGCTAGCCAACTTGGCTAAGGACTTTTTCATGCAGTGTGAGATGACTTTTAGTCATAGAATTATGTTAACATATAGCAATTATTAAATCTCAAGAAAGAGATATTTCAGAATGGAACAGTCATGGTTGTCACAGTCATATTGTGTCGAACTCAGATATTGGCTTACTTCTCTGTTTCTTCGTGTTATATTCCATTATAAAGGCTTAATCCATGGATTTTATTTTGTATTTAAGCATTAAAGTGCCACAAGAGTTAGGATAACCTCCTATCCACACTCTTTTTTAATACCTCAAAATGTCTATTTCTCTGTCAAATTGCTTTAAAACATAAGATACAATAACTACACTAAGACCAGAAAATGAATTGAGCAATTCTAAACATAAACAAAGTACTTTTCCAGCATTGCAGTCTGGTGCTACTGTGGTGGGTAAGCTAGCAGCAATGGCAGCTAATTGCAAGCAACACCATTTTTTACATTTATGGCATTTGGCAGATGCCCTTATCCAGAGCAACTTACATTATCTCATTTTTTTTTATACAGATGAGCAGTTGAGGGTTAAGGGCCTTATTCAAGGGCCCAGCAGTGGAACCAAAAGTCTGCTTGAAAAAAATAATACAGTTGAGACAGTGAGCTCTTTTCAGTACCTCACCTCACAAATCTTTGCAAACACAGAATTCATTTCTCCTAGACCAACTAGAACATCTTGAGGATAGATCTAGAAGGGCTAACCTGTGCATCATCAATATCCCCGAAGGTTGTGAGGACAAAAAAGATTCCATCAGCACAAAAAAAATTTCAGTTGCCCATCTTTGAGTGAAATTCATGAAAGAAACCCTCGTGTTCAATACTCCTGAGGCTGCAGTGGCATTCTATAATCATTGCATTCTTGCACAAGATTGAAGGCTGTATCATGATGGTCATAAAATGTAGACCTTGAATTTATGTGAACCTAAGAGATAGACATTATAAATTTTTTTGTTTGATGCCTTAAAGCTTGTTTAAGTATATTGTGTAACAATGATGCCCTGGCAAAATTAAAGTAAACACTGAGGTTTGGAGTCACTCGAGAAAGTAGAGATTAGAGACTGGATAATCCGGAGTTATGTGGTTTAGACAGACCTCTGCAGCTTGTTTCATTTTTGTGAAGCAAGCATGGAGAAGAAGACGGGAAGTTTTCTAGTGTTTTATATTCAATATAGCGTTATAAAGGTTCTGCTTAAATTTACATACTTCTGTTAATGCCAGGAAAGGATCTCTTCGATAATAGCTCCTATAGACCAGTTTCACTTCTAATGGCTGATGTCAAAATTTTGGCCAAAATCTTTGCATCACAGTAACAGAGAACTTGAAGTCAAAGGAACAAACTAGATTGATCAGGGGCTACAGTGGCATCAACAATGGAGACATAGAACACACATGTTGATGACATGCTCTTGTACCTTTCAGATCCAAATTTAGGTATCCCCCAGGTAGTTAAGATATTGACACAATTTGAAATTTTCTCAGGCTACAAACTGTATTTTATTTTTTAAGTATATGTTTTCCTATAAACAATAAGTCCCTTCAGATCACAGACACTGATCTACCCTTCCAGTTATCCACATCAGGTTTAAAATATATAGAGATCAACATCACACAGGGTTTCCTTCAGCTTTATAAAGAGACATTGACTGTGTAAAGATGAACATTTTGCCCAGGTTTTGTACCTGTTTCAGTGTCTCCCAATTTTTTTTTTATTTTACCAAAATCCTTTTTTCAGAATATAGACAGACTAAGCTTGTCATTTATATGGGGTGGCAAATCACCTAAGATACAGAAGGAATTTCTCCAGAGACAGAGAACTCAAGGTGGACTAGCGCTTCCCAACTTCAGGTATTACTATTGGGCTGCAAACATTTCAAAAGTACTTTATTGGCTTCAAAACCCAAAGGATGTTTGGTGTTTTTCAGAGACAAATTCTTGTACATCACCATCCCTCCCAGCCCTTGCTTTAGACAAATTGTCCCTATCTATTACATTGTATTCTTCATGTACGGTTGTAGCAAACATCTTCAAGATTCGTTTTCAATTTAGAGAATATTTTGCTTTCTTAGACCTCTCCATAAACAGCCCTGCAAGAATCATCTGTTCCTTCCAGTTCAGTTAGATTCATCTGTTATTCAGTGGAGCTGACTAGGTCTTGTCAAATTTAGTGACCTATTCATTGATGAGTTTTTTGCTCCAATTTATACTCTTGCTTGAAAATATAACCTTCCAAGGCCACATCTATTTAGATATTTTCAGTTTTGTCATTTAACCCAGACCCAGTGTCACACCTATCCCTCCATTCCTCTCCAGCTCGGGATTGGATGCCATTTTAACATTCCCTTACATTAGAAGGGAGTAATTGCTAAAGCTTTTGTCAGTAAAAACTATTAAATTGGACAAAATCCAAGCGGATTTGATAAAGGAATCAGGAGTGGACATATCAGAGGAAACCTGGAATAGTGCACTACCTAGAGTAAATGGAATAACTTCTTGTCTCACTTAGGTATAATTCAGTTTAAGTTCCTAGACAGATTCTACTGCAACAAGACAAGACTGTCCAAGATATATGGAAGACAAATCAAGCAACCCCTGATCAGTTTCACTCTGGCTTAGCAATGTGATGATGTTTTTAAACTGGAGAAAATTATTTCTACTACTATTATATTATTACTTCTACTACTATTTTATTTTACTTTGAACAGTGCATAACTCTTGCCCTAATCTAAAAGTGTAAGTAGAATCAATACACCCATGTATATGGGCCTGGATATTGCAATCAGACAGCGTGGGCTAACAATATTGCTAGTGATTTCATCACTATCGATATTACCGGTATTTTCAGAATTTTTTTCTTTTGTTCTGGGGGTGGTTGGAGGAAAAAAAAATCAAAAGAGGAATAGTGTATATCAACACATATTGTATAAGGTACATTATTCAGTTTTTCTGCAGTAAAAGATATTGAAAAAAAGATACTGCTTAATTAAATTTATAGTGTTGCACCTATATTGTTGGCATGTATCTTGTATTTTCATTACTTACTGTATAAACAGGACAATTACACCTACAAAACCTATGTCTCTACTCATGTATGTCTGTAATTTCATAGCAGATAGTAATTTCAAGTTTTTCCAGTTGTTATAATAGCAATATTTGTCACATATACAGTACAGTACATTACAGTACTGTGAAATATTTTTCTTCACATATCCTAGCTTTGTTTGCATAGCATGTTTGGATTTAACATTTTAAAACTAAATCTTGTTGGCTGCTGTTTTGGTCATCTTTTAGCAATGTGATGCATGTGTGGGCAGTAGTTGTTTGGCATGACTTGCATTTCACTGCTTCAAACTTTTTACACATTTCTTTTTTCCCACACTTTATTGTAAATCCCAAACATTTTAGCAATATGGAAACACATACTCAAAGAATGCTTAGAGAAAATATTCTGCTAGCTAATATCAAAGGCTCATGAACCACTGACAAATCTTACAAAAAATAACCAAAGCCAAACAAGACAGACATACAAATAAGCAAATCTAAACAACTATTTCAATGAATCATTTAACCTGGATGAGCCTATGGCAATATTTCTTTGAAAAGATTCAGACTGCTTGATAAATACCAAATATTTATTCACTAATCGTGATTCAGTTGGAGTCCTGGGCTACAGATCAGGTTAGTCCATGAAAATATTTTGGCCATGGTAACAGTGCTGCCTTGTTTTGTACAGATCACCTGAGTGCCAACATCTTCATTATTCCTGCTGGAATTCTGGTCATTGCAGTTTTACTCATAATTGCACTGACATGGAAAATAGTTTGTAAATGCTGGTGTAAGTTTCTTTTTCATTTATTTAATACATTTGCACAAAAAATGCCATGATGATACAATAATGTTTTTAAATTCACTAATATGGTATTTTAGGCTTATGGCTCTACATAATTCTGGTTGCAGCTGATAAATGCCAGGGGTGATATTTGTCATCTGTCATGGTATGAAGACATGGGGTGCTCCCTTGTCAAATCGTAGTGTTGGTTGGCAAAAATAATGAAAGATTTGGAAACCTGGCAATTATCCAGTGTTTATAAAATCACAGTTATATCCTTTTTACCCCTTCTAACCACCAAGGTTGGTATACCTCATTACCATAAGGTCACCAACTCACCTGACTGACTGGGAGGGTGTTGACTAACCAATCTCTGCTTAGGCAAGGGAACACCCAATGTCTTCACAGCATGACAGACAAATAACTGGCCAAAGGAAAAAACAGCTGGTGTGTGCTTTCAGGGATACAATTGTGTTTGTATAATTGTGCCCATATTAGAGGTATTGGGCTTTTTGTGTATTACTGACCAGGGTTAGGACATCTGCTATTTGTTGTGGCTATGGAAATAGGTATTGCACACTATTCTTGTGACTACACAGCATAAAAAGAGTCAAAATTTTAGCCTGTGAAAGGGGAGCATTTAAACCAGTTCAATCCTCTCAAATGTACAGAAGAACAGTTGCTGCCTGTTAGCTGGGCATATTCTAACTAGAGAAATTGTATAAATTTTGTAGCTGGCCTAACCCTCATTCTTCTGCAAATCCAAAATCAAACCCAGAGATGGTAAACACTGCAACTTCCTATGTAGAAAAAGGATATTAAAATTTTGAATCATATCTTGACATACTATGCAGGAGTATGGATAGTGTAATTCAATGTATTGCAGTACTTTTCACTCATGGGAAGTGTAGAGGTAATGGAGAGTGTAGAGGAAATATGTTCTCACATGGCACTTTATTGCATGCTTGATAGATTGTTTGTTGTGATTCTAAGCATGTCTATATAACTATTAAGCAAGTATTAAATCTATAAGTATTAAGCATGTCTATATGTAAATATTCATTATGATTAACTCCTCCCACCGCAATGAAGGGCCTGCAACACCTCCAAACACTTGTGGCATCCCAAAGGGGTCTGATACTGACCTGGGTAACTTGGCATTGCAAAAGGTAGCTAAGAAAATTAAATTTCTGTCTTGAATACTCGAATATTAAATCACACACACACACACACACACACACACACACACACATATATATATATATATATATATATATATATAATTTATCTTTATTCCTTTTTGTAGGTAATAGGTTATGGCCATTTTGGATGTGTTTGGCAGGGAACCTTCCAGGGATCATCAGTGGCTGTGAAAGTGTTTTCTAAAAAACTAAAATGGGAATTCAATAAAGAGAAAGATGTCTACATTCTACCTTTAATGAAGCATCCTGGGATTGTACAATTTCTTACAGCAGGAAGAATGGGAAAAGAGTATGTGCTTGTTTTGGAACTAGCAACCGAAGTGAGTTATGAATATACGTGGAGATATACCAATTGTACTTCCTCTCTTTAGACACATAATATGTTATGGTTAATAGATTCGGTGCAGAGATTGTTTTTGTTAAGTTAGACTTCACTTAAAGCATCTGTTAGGAGTTTTTTTAAGTATTTGTTAGCTGTGCAAGCAGAATGCTAGAGCTGTATCAAAACCATTGGATATTCAAAAAGTTTCAAAAAATCTTACACCTGCAGTCAAAACATAAAACAAATTCCTTCTAAAGGAAGGAGGTTCCAAGAGTGTAGATAAGCTATTTCAAGTTCAAAGTGTGCTTTATTAACATGACTGTTTAGTAACAATGACTAATTTAGCATTGGCAAAAAAATGAGGGCTGTCAAAACAAAATTATATAAAAGAAATAATTACATAGATATATAAAATATTATAATAGACAATATTTTAATTCACTAGATTATATTAGTTTGGATTAGAGGTTATTTGTGTTTTTGTATGATGAAGAGTGAATATGATCAAAACTGCAAGATGCGCACTTCCTTCATGATCCCCTATAACTCAGTTTGTGCTCATAGAGAAGTTTGGGATGAAGTATGGGCATTTACAATAATATTCCTGTCTAATGTGGCTATATCCACATCACAGTGTTTATGGAGTCTTTGTTCTTTTGTTTTTTATAAGGTATTAATATGTTTTCCTTTTTAATTTATAATCTGTGATAAATCTGTATTCAAATTCTTTAATCAGAATTTATTTTGTAGTCATGTTTTTCTTCAGATATTCAACTATATAATGCAGTATAGGTCTTTAGTTTGGTTTAGGATTTAATTTATTTCAAGTCTAATCAGCCTATATTTGTATTTGGGGGTGTTTTTTGTGCTTGAGTGTGTGTTTGTGTGTTTGGAAGTGTATTTCAGTGTGTGATTGAGCATGTGTTTGGAAGAGCGTTTGTGTGTTTGAGTGTGTGTTTGAGTGTGTGTTTGTGTATTTGGGAGTGTGTTTGAGTGTGTGCTTGAGTGTGTGTTTAAGTGTGTATTTGGGAGTGTGTTTGAGTGTGTGCTTGAGTGTGTGTTTGTGTATTTGGGAGTGTGTTTGAGTGTGTGCTTGAGTGTGTGTTTGTGTATTTGGGAGTGTGTTAGAGTGTGTGCTTGAGTGTGTGTTTAAGTGTGTATTTGTGAGTGTGGTTGAGTGTGTGTTTGGAAGAGCGTCTGTGTGTTTGAGTGTGTGTTGGTGTGTGTGTGTGTGTGTGTGTGTGTTGGTGCTTGTCTTTTGGTGTGTGTTGGTGTATTTGTGTTTGAATGTGTGTGGGTTTGTGTTTGAGTGAGTGTATGCTTTTCTCTTTGTGTTTGAGTGTTTGTTGGTATATGTGTGTGTTTTAGTGTGTGTTGGTGTATGTGTGTGTGTTTAAGTGTGGGTTGATGTTTATGTGAATGTGTTTTGGGGTATGTGTGTGTGTTTGTGTGTGTTTAAGTGTTTGATGGTGTTTGTGTGTGTTTGAGAGTGTGATGCTGTATGTGATTGGTTATAAGTATGTGTTGGTGTTTGTGTGTGTTTGAGTGTGTGTTGGTGTTTTTGTGTGTGTCTGAGTGTGTGTTGGTTTTATGTATTTGTTTGAGTGTGTGTTGGTGTATGTATGTGTTTGAGTGTGTGTTGGTGTATGTGTGTGTTTGACTGTGTGTTGGTGTATGTGTGTGTTTGA
>CM040978.1:29885705-29911668 GCA_022985145.1 Pangasius djambal
CAACACTTAATATTTCTGAAATAACAAAAAGTCAGTGTATAACTCACCTAGTGAAAGCCACAGACACATGAATATAACAGTGAACATGATGAATGGTCTTAGCTGAATGAAAATATTCTTTCTGTACTCTGATATGTTAACATCATAAAGGTTCATGAAGCTCCGCCCCACAGCATCACATGACAGTGTCACCAACGTTGCAACATACACCGATCAGCCATAACATTAAACCCACTGACAGGTGACGTGAATAACGCTGATTATCTCGTTACAGTGGCACCTGTAAAGGTGAGGGATTATTAGGCAGCTAGTAAACAGTCAGTTCTCGACGTTGATGTGTTGGAAGCAGGAAAAATGGGCAAGTGTAAGGATCTGAGTGACTTTGACAAGATCTGAATTGTGATGGCTAGACGACTGGGTCAGGGCATCTCCAGAACAGCAGGTCTTGTGGGGTGTTCCCGGTGTGCAGTGGTTAGTAAACTGCTGAAAAAGTGAATGCTGGCTCTGATAGAAAGGAGTCAGAACACACAGTGCAGTTTGCTGCGTGTGGAGCTGCGTAGCTGCAGACCGGTCAGAGTGCCCATGCTGACCCCGACCTCCACCGAAAGCTCCTACAATGGGCTCATGAGCATCAGAACTGCACCATGGAGTCTGGCCTGGCCTGGTCTGATGAATCACATTTTCTTTCACTATATTCTCAATCAGTGGTGTCTCTACACCAGATATCATGCAGAAGTGCAAAGCAAGTGTAGCAGGTAGAAGACTCAGATTTATTTATTGCATAGGATAAACATTTTCTGAGATATTTGTTGAGGGGGAAAAACAGCTGCTGGTCTAGACAATCAAGGAAGCCATCAGGCCTTAAAGGGGAGTGGTGCACGGTGTGTGTGAGGTTTGCTGGAGTGAATGAAGGTTGCAGTGGTATTCACTTGGAGTGTGTGTGATAAGCTGTTGCAGTTTACCGGAGATCCGGACTGCTGGTTGTCATTTAAACATGAAAATTGTTATACAAATAAAGTTTGGAGTGCTTAGAGCTTTACTTTATCTCATGCCAAACACCACCATTACATGAGCCCATTTTCTTCATTGCAGTCATCGTGTACTTGTCCATGCTGGAGACAAACTATATTATAGCTAACATGTTATTATGAAATTGTATGTACAGTCCTAATGTAATTTAATTTTTTTTTCCTAATTATGAAAAACTGATCACGTTTTTCCCCATTTAGATGTTTGATGTAAAGATTAACTGAAACTTTTGATCTGTATCTGCATGATTGGATGCATTTCACTGCTGCTACATGATTGGCTGATTGAATAATTGCATGAATGACCATGAGCTTAGCACTGTTGCCTCGCACCTCCGGGGCTAGGGGTTCGATTTCCGCCACCGCCCCGTGTGCGTGGAGTTTGCATGTTCTCTCCGTGTTTCGGGAGCTTCCTATGGGTACCCCAGTTTCCTCCCCAGTCCAAAGACATGCATTGTAGGCTGACTGGCATCTCTAAAATTGTCCGTAGTGAGTGAATGGGTGTGTGAGTGTGTGTGTGCGATTGTGACCTGCGATGGATTGGCACCCCATCCAGGGTGTCCCCCGCCTTGTGCCTCGAGTCCCCTGGGATAGGCTCCAGGCTCCCCGCAGCCCTGTGTAGGATAAGCAGTACGGAAAATGGATGGATGGAGCAGCTGTACAGGTGTTCCTAATAAAGTGATCATTGAGTGTATGTTTTTACGCTTTCTGATTTCATTTTGTTATTGCTCTTTTTTCTCTCCTGTTTTGCATATCTTCTCCTCTCAAATTCTCTGAAACAGTCTCTCTCTCTCTCTCTCTCTCTGTCTATATATTCTTTCTCACACTGATCATGAGCCCACAATTAAAATCCATAATCACAATAAAATTATTTAAGTCTCTGTCAACCTTTCATATGAGGAGAGCTGACTCATGTCCAGACCTTATCACTCTTACTGCTGTCTATCTCTTTGTCTCTCAGTAATAACTTACATAATACAATATAGACTCATACCTAGACAAAATAGAGACAATCATAGTTGGAACATTGCCTTCCTTTAAACCTTTAAACTTTCTTTAAACTGCACTAAACTAGAACCATAACCACTAATAATGCTACTAATTGCTATCAGAACCAGCACCACTGGAGATCTGACATACACTATACTGACAAAAGTTTTGGGACGTCTGCCTTTACATGCACATGAACTTTAATGACAAATCCGTAGAGTTTAATATGGAGTCGGCCCTTTGCAGCTATAACAGCTTCAACTCTTCCGGGAAGGCTGTCCACAAGGTTGAGGAGTGTGTTTATGGGAATTTTTGACCATTCTTCTAGAAGCGCATTTGTGAGGTCAGGCAATGATGTAGGACGAGAAGGCCTGGCTCGCAGTCTCCACTCTAATTCATCCCAAAGGTGTTCTATCGGGTTGAGGTCAGGACTCTGTGCAGGCCAGTCAAGTTCCTCCACACCAAACTCGCTCATCCATGTCTTTATGGACCTCGCTTTTTGCACTGGTGCGCAGTCATGTTGGAACAGGAAGGGGCCCAAACTGTTCCCACAAGGTTGTAACAGTCTTGGGAAACTGTTCCGTTTCATTGTAATACCACTCCCTACCTCAAGGGGGAAATAGGGAGTGTGGTGGAAGAAAAGTCTATCCTTTTAAAAGGGGCAGGTGAGACTGTTTGCTAGAGGTGCTGGCATGGCTTTATGCTATAAACCCTATTATGGGGAGCTTCTTTGGTTCTACAGCTCATAGTAAGTGTATATTCTGTGATTTTTTTTTGTATTTGTTACTATTGTGAGTTGTATATTCTTATTTGTGTTTTGTATATTTGTTTAGGGGGTTCACTGTTAGCCTCGTTAATCTAACAAGATGGACACTTCCTCTGGACTATGATTTGTATCCAACATCGATCACATTACTTCTTTACTGGACTATGCTTTATGGTTTGGAATACTTCATATTGCATTTCTACTCTACAAATTGATGAACTGTTGGTTTCTTTCACAAACTGTCTTGGACTGATGAGAATTTGGCTTGGTTTCAAACTTATAGTTGGACTGAAATGCTCAAAGTGATGTTTTGTTCTCCACTCTCAAATTTAAATACACTTGGCTCTACTCTCAGATGTATGGATCCCCCTTATTTATTTATGTATGTATGTATGTATGTATGTATGTATGTGACTAAAATAGATTCGTTACAAAATTGTCCAAGATGTCTTGGTATGCTGAAGCATTAAGGGGCCAAGCCCAACCCCTGAAAAACAACCCCATAATCCCCCTCCACCAAACTTTACACTCGGCACAATGCAGTCAGGAAAGTACCGTTCTCCCGGCAACCGCCAAACCCAGACTCGTCCATCGGATTGCCAGACAGAGAAGCGTGATTCCTCATGCCAGAGAACGCGTCTCCACTGCTCTAGAGTCCAGTGGCGGCGCTTTACACCACTGCATCCGACGCTTTGCATTGCACTTGGTGATGTAAGGCTTGGATGCAGCTGCTCGGCCATGGAAACCCATTCCATGAAGCTCTCTACGCACTGTTCTTGAGCTAATCTGAAGGCCACACGAAGTTTGGAGGTCTGTAGCTATTAACTCTGCAGAAAGTTGGCGACTTCTGCGCACTGTGTGCCTCAGCATGCGCTGACCCCGCTCTGTGATTTTATGTGGCCTACCACTTCATGGCTGAGTTGCTGTTGTTCACAATTGCTTCCACTTTGTTATAATACCACTAACCCTGACCGTGGAATATTTAGTAGTGAGGAAATTTCACGAATGGACTTATTGCACAGGTGGCAACCTGTCACGGTACCATGCTTGAATTCACTGAGCTCCTGAGAGCGACCCATTCTTTCACAAATGTTTGTAGAAGCAGTCTGCATGCCTAGGTGCTTGATTTTATACACCTGTGGCCACGGAAGTGACTGGAACACCTGAATTCAATGATTTGGAGGGGTGTCCCAAAACTTTTGGCAATATACTGTATTTGTAAAAAGAAGTGAAACTTGACTAGAGCTTTAAATGTGTTTGTGTCAGCTAGGTATTCTGTATAGAGGCTAGTTACTAATTTAACTAGCTTAGCTCGCAACTTGTTAGCACTGCTGCTGGAGTGTTCATTAACCAGAAGGATAAATGATAGCTAGCTATGTGCAGCAGTAGGAGAGAAGATTTTTTTTTTTTTTATTTAAGATAAAGAACTCAATATTGTTTACTTGTTAATTCAAGGTAGCGAAGCCTCTAATGCTTAGAAGAACACATGGTTACAGGTAGTTATTGAAATATGAAAAATAAAACATTCCTGTAATCAAGGTAGCATCAGAAGAAGAGAGTTTACTGGGTAGGATAATATATATGCAGTAGGTATGAGAGAAGAACAGCTACAGCCTCTATCACAGAGGTTTTATTGTGAAAAGTAGTGTTCATCATCAAAGAACTCAACATCTCTGGAGGACGTGAGCAGGGCTGTGTGGTGCTCTAGTACTTAGTCCACAATAAGATAAGTGACTGCGCCATCTTGTGTTCACTGAGGAGAAAAACCTGTGGGTCTTTGGACCCATGTCCATGTCCAAATATGCCAATAGATAAAAAAAGTGTGTCTGAATGTGCGTGCGCGTGCGCGTGTGCGTGCGTGCGTGCGTGTGTGTGTGCAGGGTCTGATCGAGAGTGTTTCCACGAGAGGCTCCTGATCAGGACAAAGCAGTTACTACAGAGTGAATCATTGAGCTGTAGCCAATGAGAAGAGAACAATGTGAACAGTGAGAGCGAAAGAGAATCCCCCAGGAAAGGATATGTAACATTCATGTAAACTTCATCAGTAGAACTGCCTTCAATATAACACAAGTGTTTCAAAGTTTTTATATAGTGCAGTTGTGTGTGTGTGTGATTCACATGGTGAAATTTTGACTTTTTCTACTGAGGGTAGAAGACATACTGTTCAACTATAAATTAGTATTTCAATTTATTTAAATTCATCACTTTATTTTACATCTTCATAGGGAAAGTGTTATATCTTTATTACATACAGGGAATTTTCTTTACTGAGTTTTTTCAAAGGCAAACAAAAAGTCTGTTAACTATGAAAGAAAAGTGTATTTGAGTGAAGCAGGTAAACAGCTCCCCCTCCTGAGAGAAAATCCAGCTTCACTTTTTGTACAGTGTGTTTGAGTTTCGTGTCACTGTGGGCTCCATGGCGCAGTAGTACAGTGAAGAGTCTGATACAAAAATTGAGGAAAAAAGCAGAAATCAAAGTAAGACTACATGATCTCTTCTGAGGTCATCATTTTGCTACTCTTTCAAGGCAGAGCAGAAACCCCACTTTCTCCCAAGCCTCCTGCCGAATGAGGTATAACTGAGTTCGCCTACATATTGAGTTAAAGCCTTCTGAGCATCAGCAAACTGTACAGCTCATGGATTCAGGCCCATTTTTCACAACTCGGTTGCTACCATGGATAATGATGTGACCAGTTCGGGTTTTGAAGACGGCAAAAACATTGGTGAAACCCTAGGAAAAAAATCTCTCAGTGAATGATGAAACTGACGGGTGGAGAACCGTTGGACAGAATTATCAAACATCTGCCACGGCTGCGTGATTGATCACCTGAGTCAACTTCAGCACACACTTTTGTTCCATCCTGACGTGTGCTATCTGCACATGAACGCCTACAGATTGGTGAAAAAGCTGTTTAAACTGTGGTCGAAATACACGTTGGCTAGAGCGCTGAAATTACACGGTCTCAAACAAAAATTGAAAAACTTCAGGTGGTAGCTCAGTGGTTAAAACGTTGAAGCTGCCAATACTGGGCCCTTGAGCAAGGCCCTTAACCCTCAACTGCTCAGTTGTATAAATGAGATAATTGTAAGTTGCCCTGGATAAGGGCGTCTGCCAAATGCCGTAAATGTAAATGTAAAGGGATGGGGAGACATCTAGTGGCGGTAAAGAGAGTTACAGTGAGTAAGACAAATTAGAATTAGCCAATTACAGGAAGCAAATTTGTCCAGACTTTTAAAATCATGCACTATCGTCAGCTCTTCAATGTTCATTCTCAATATTATTTCCTTTGTAATGAAGTTTATTATTGATTTTGAGAAATAAGTGTTTTGTTTCTTGCTTATCCTTGAACCAACGTGTGAGACGGGAAAGAATTGTCCACGACACCATGAGCGAGTTGCAGTAGTCCAGTCTCGAGATGACAAGGAACCGAACAAGCTCCTGAGTGGCCTGTGTGGATAGAAATGGATGAATCCTCCTGGTGTTATAAAGGAGAACTCGGCACGCGCGTGTCACATTAGCAATGTGAGAGGAAAAGGACAGCTGATTGTCCATGGTTACCTCAAGCATGCAGGCAGTGACCGAAGGTGAGATCAGAGAGTTGACCAGGGAGATCATTAAATCCTCCCCATTGGAATACATGCAGGTATTCATATCATTCAGATCTCCCATCTGGGTGAATTCTCCTGCCTTGTGCCCAGCGTAACCAGGACTGGCTCCAGATCCATCGTGACCCTGACCAGAATAAAGCGGTTACTGAAGATTAATTGAATGAATGAATGAATGGACTGTTGCACCTTTAAAGAGAGATTGTACAGTCTTACTGATTTCACTGACGTACTGGAGATACAAGTTTATTTAGAATAGTTCATTTAGCTGTAACATGGCGTACATTATCACCACCAGGTCATTTTATTTTTAAAGGGGTTTACATTCATCACTACAGCCCCAAACTAGTGTAACTAATGAAAAAAAAACAGTGACATAATGCACATACATATTTATGTAAATAATAATAATAATAATAATAATAATAATAATAATAAAAAAATAAAAAGAACTGGGCTCTATTCAGGCCACTGGAGTTCATCCACACCAGCCTCTGCAAAACATGTCTTCAGGGACCTTCTGCACAGGGGCGTTGTCATGTTTGGGTCCCTTAGTTCCAGTGAAATGAAATCTTAATGCTACAGGATACAAACACATTCGAGACAATTGTGCGCTTCCAAATTTGTGGGAACAGTTTGGAGAAGAACCACATATGGGTGTGATGATGGTCACGTGTCTACATGTTTTTGGTCATATAGTGTACATTACACGCACAAAGGGTCTGTTTACACAACTTTCCAGTTCTTGGCCACAAGAAAATTGCAACTGAACTGCAACAATCTTCAGCAGCCCTGTTTGACATCAAAAAGTACATTTTTCAGCCTTTTATTAATTTAATTATCAGCATCTTCATAAAAAATGAACATAAAAAGTGATTAGCCGATATAGAGGTGTGCACAGTAAACTCAAAATAATTGAAAACCAATTTTACAGTGTCATATTACAATTTAAAAAATAGCAAAATACTGTTTCTTATGAGGAGTGTGTAAATCAGTGTTCTAATTAAATGTAAATTAACATACAATTCCTGTCATTAAGCAGATATAGACCATGCAGACAATTTGGCGATCATACACTTGACATGTGACCATTTAGATTTTTTGTTTTCATGTATGAAATCAGCAACACTTTCATTTTAAACATATTTTGACATCATTCATCAATATTTATTCATGCTGTCATTTATAACAGCGCATTCATCCCTGCCCTTCCCCTTACATAAGGAATTCCTCAGTAAAAGTGCTTCAGAACTAATATCAGTAGGCAGCGTGATCACCTCAGTGACATTACAGAATAAGGAAATGGCAAAGAATGGCATTCTGGTGTCTCCTTCAGGTGATCCCCCTGCATACTGATATTAATCAGAGGAACGTTTACTAAGGAATTCCTTATCTAAGAGGAAGGGCAGGGTTGAATGCGCTGTTATAGACGATGGCAGAAAAAAAAAAAACCAACAATTAATTTATACAGAGGCCATCAGTCCCTTCCTGCAGTACTAGCTAACACTTTGTAGAACTGAGCAACAAACACTGGATCCTTCTCTTCCAGGGTGGCCAAGAAGGCATTCCTTTCCTCTTCAGTCCACGTATCAAACCACTGTGTCCACAGCCTCAGCTGACACTCAAAAATGTTGGGAGGACGGTCCTTCACCTTAAGTGCAGAGGGAGAAACAGAATTTGGAACGTGCAGTTGGCATCATGCCAAATTACATATTTGCATTTTTCAGGGTGGCTCAAGGGACAGGACAAATGATCCATTCATAGATTCTTTACAATTAAAAGATGCCACATCAAGCGGAATGTTTGTCTTGTCTATGAATTTAGGCTACTTGCAACAACAGATCTATAAAATGTGGCATACGATTGTCGGACACTTAATAAACACAATATACTTGTTTTTTCTGGTTATCCATCAGTATCCAGAACCTTGTCCTAGACTTGTTTTGATAGCTCCATGATCTTCATAATGCTGTTTAGGTATGTTTCTAACAAACTCTGGAGCCTTCCAGGAACAATTGTACTGATAGTAAGATCAGGTGACACTTTACTTGCACAAAGGTGGACTCCATTCAACTAATTATTGACTTCTGACAGCAACCAGGATTAATATACAGGTATCACACCAACAGGGTGAAAACTTACACGATCACAAATTTTAGGATTATTATTTATAAATAATTCTGCAAATGCTGATTGATCTTAAAATCACCTGAAGTTTATTAAGGTGCTCCAATAAGCTGCAAACCTTTCCTGGTACTGCCTTTGAAATCAGGTCTTGAAGAAAACATTCTCTTTGAGAAGGACCCCAGCCAAGAAACCAGCTAACCACACAGCGCTGTTCCTGGAGAGTCACGTACGACAGCGGCACTGGACCATCACTCTGACTGAGGGACGAGGAAGGCTGGTGCTCTCCCACTCTCGGGCGTACCACTTCTTGTGAAGCAGTAGGGTAGGACGTAATGGAGGACTGGAGGAGTTGAGGCCAACCTTGGCCCTCGGATAAAGCTACTGGCGTAGCTGATGGGGGGTTTGGCTCGAGGCATGCGTGATTATTCGTTGTATGACTCTTCATGGAAGGTGACTGTGGCAGGCTTGCTTCTTGCAAGGCATGATGAAACCAGGCCATTTTCTAAGATAAACAAAAGTGCACCATTTAATCAATTAATGTAAATGTCATCAGTAGTCTCCAATCACTGACCCCTTTCAGACCTGGTATCAACATCCTTATCGGGTAATCTGGTCAGTGATCGTGCCAAGTAATTATCTCGACAGGGCTGAATGTGTCTTGGTGATCTGAACTTTTTTTTTTTTTTTTTAAAAAACCTGACTTTTAAAATGTGCATCTCTAAACACTGGGGGAAAACTAATTTGAATTTCAAGGAAGTTAATTCTAAATAAAGAAATACAGATGAGATTTCAACCATTTCACTGGTTGGGATTCATTTTTTAAATAAATATTATGAATTCAGTTGTCTCATTTTCATTATTATTTTTTAGTTTTTTTTGTAATTTAAACTGTCACCTTTTTGCTTCCATATGCATGAGGAAGTTATTGAGCTTGACTGGGTTTAATATTTACTCTATAATCATCTTAATAAACTAAAGAGCTTTACATGCGGAACGCAGCTGCTTTTAAAAATAAATGAAAAAACTTACATGCAAAAGATGCAGAACAAAAAAACCACAAAGTCCCTTTGTTCCTCTGTCAGGAAGGTGATCTGTTTCTGACCCTCATCACCTCTTTTAAAAGTAAAATTAAATTTAAAAAAAAAAACAGCTTTCACGTCCAGAATGTTTTACAGCAGATCCTAAATCACCACCAGATTATTCACACTGTCGCACAACTGAGCTTTCACTGTCTGTTTTAGTTTTATTAAGATCTGTCTCCACACAAAAACAACAAAACAAAAACATAAACATGAGCCTAGCGCTTCCGCTTCCGCTTCTTCTTCTTGGGCTTTTATGGCTCGGTGCATTTCCCCCCCTGCTGGCCTGGAGTGTGGCGCATCGCTGAGGAGAGAAAAAATACATTTAAAAACCTCTAAATCCTAATAAACAGTCTTCCTTTCTTTAGATATCTCAGCAATGCTTTATATATTTTATACTGGCCCTTTATGCAGCAGATTATTAAGTGATAAATTTCCTATTGTCGTTTCTCTTCATCCAGAAGCTCTTTCTCTTTCAGACGCATTACAGGATGATAATGAACCTGTGCGACAGTTTCTCAGTTTCATACAGACAATAGTTTGAAGCTGTATGCCCAGGGCAAAGTCTCGTTAAATTATATCTTCTTCTGTTACCAAAATTTCTTCTTTCACTACCAACCTGATATTGAATATGAGACAGACGTCATGTCTTCCCTGCTCTTCCTCCCCCCAAACTTCCTGCCACTTTCCTTCCACAGCCTGCATTCTGACTAAAGCCCTGACTTCTGTTTTACTTCTCGGGATATTTATCTCTAGAAAAGAGAATTTCAGAGCCGGCTTTGCCAGATGGTCTACCTCCTAGGGTTAGGGCTCATCCACACCACATGAGCTGCACCCCGAAGAAAGAAGATCTTTATTCTTTATTCTGTAAGTTTTTAACTCTAAGTCAGCTTAATAGTATTTCACACAAGATATTTTGTTTGTTTAAAATTTATATACAGAATTTATGTATTTCTGTACAGCTGCTTTGAGGCAATGTGCACTGTTTAAAGCTCTATACAGATAAAATTATCAGCAGTATTCATAAATGAGCTGACTGACACACACATGATAATAGTTATGAGAAACCTGGGAGTAAGTGGACAGTGCACTAAGAACAAGCCGAAATAAGTTTTAGGTTTAGTGATTTATGTAGATTATACTAAAAGAAATTAGAAAACCAAAAGAATACTATTTAGAAAGCCATTAAGTTGTGAGTACTGAAACCCAGCGCACTGGACATGGAATAATCAGTGAAATACATCAGGTTTCATCATTTTCCAGCCTTAATTGCTAAGGGTTTAAGTGTAAGAAGAAATTTTATTTATTTATTTATTTATTTATTTATTGTGTGTAATATCTAGAAAGAAATGCAGGCCTCAAGGGGTACTGGAGGTGTTTACACTGTATGCCATAAACACTGAAGTTTCCTCAGTGCAGTCAGAGAAATTACATGAAATTATATGAACACATTTCTCACAAAGTTCATGAAAACATCAGGAGGCTGAGGAGAGCAGAGTTAGACAGAGGGCTGGAGCAGGAGGAGGAGGAGGAGGAGCAGGACCCGGAGGAGGGCTTTGGGCTTTGGGCTCGGTTGGGAAAGCTGAGCACTTGGAGCAGTTTGGACTCATCCACGTCAACAGCTGAGAGGAAACAGAGACCAGCACCAGGTCAGAAACCGGCTGAAGAAAAGCTTCTGGAGGAAGTCGGTCAGATCAGAGAAATCCAGTCTTCACTGCCATCGGCTTTCTTTTTGCCTCTTAATATTTTTTAGAGAGAAATTATTACATTTAGCCGTAAAGCACAACTTCTTTCAGCCTGGTCCTAGTTAACGCTGCGTGTTTGGAGGTTTGTTGATTCGGTTGTTTTAAAGACTCTTTCTGATCAGTGCTCCTTTGGGGTTTGTTGTTTCGCGAGGCGATGTTTAACAGTTAGAAACACAGCAAAGCAACGCAGAGTCTGTGGAGCGGTTTGGAGAGATCCTCGGCGCAATGTGGCTCTGTGCTGCGGCGCTGCTGCTGCGGCTGTGCGCTCAGGCCGCGGCTCCAGAGCCGCACTTCAACCCGGAGGTAAGGACGAGGACTGCAGCCGAGCACTGCACCAACACACTGCCGTGGAGACATCACTTACATGAAAATACTGTGTTATTTGGCTGCTTTTAGTTCATTCGTCGCTTAGCTGCTCTGTAATCCTGTTACTGAAGCTGATAAAAATGTGGAATGATTGAAAACAGCTGCTGGAGAAGCAGTGAGGCGCTGCATCTGAAGAAAGGGCAGGATCCAGGCTCCTGTGCGAGGGGGCCGAGGGGGCTGGATGTGGCTCTGATGACTCACCACATCTCATCATGTGATAGGAAGCATGAGAAGGGTTTCAAAAGAGTCCAAATTTCTGATTTGTTTCCTTCACACTAACACTGCATGACAAGAATAAGAGCAGTATGATGATAGGCAGATGATTGGTGTAGGCTGTAACACACTCTGGTCTTCCTCCTGATAACTAACCACAATCCCAAACATCAGGGCCAGGAGCTATCTACAGCATATCTAATTCCACAAGTAACCTATAAAAAGAAAAGCTCAACTATTTTCTCACAAATATTTACCCATGAATACAATGTACAAAATCCTTATAAATAAGCAGGAAGATATTTATATTTATTTATACAGAAGCAGTGTAAACACACACACAAGGATATCAAATGAAGACAAAAACACAAAGAAGAAAAATGCACACAATGAACATACAAGTTAATATGTTTTTAAAAAAAAAATCATTTTTAATATACACTCACTATCCACTTTATTAGGAACACATGTATACCTGCTCATTTGTGCAGTTCTCTAATCAGCCAATCACACGGCAGCAGCTCAGTGCATAAAATCCTGCAGATGCAGGTCAAGAGCTTCAGTTAACGTTTATATCGAACATCAGAATGAAGAAGAAGTGGGATCTCTGTGACTTTAACCGTGGCATGGGTGTTTGTGCCAGATGGGCTGGTTTGAGTTTTTCAGAAACTGCTGATCTCCTGGAATTTTCACACACAACAGCCTCCAGAGAAAAACAAAAAACACTGAGTAAGCAACAGTTCTGTGGGTGGAAAAGCCTCGTTATGAGAGTCAGAGGAAAATGGCCACACTGGTTTGAGCTGCCAGGAAGGATATAATAACTCAGTCTTTACAATCGTGGTGAGCAGAAAAGCATCTCAGCATGCACAACACATCAAACCTTGAGGTGGATACAACAGGCAGAAGACCACATCAGCTTCCTCTCCTGTCAGCCAAGAACAGGAATCTGAGGCCATCATGGGCACAGACTCACCCACACTGGACAGCTGAAGATTAGAAAAAAAATCACCTGGTCTTTCTCCAGTCTTCAGCTGTCCAGTTTTGCGAGTCTGTGCCCATGATGGCCTCAGAATCTTAAGACTCTAGCATGGCTGAACTGGACCCACCATCCCTCAACGTACATGGAAGACATGCACCAAAATTCTTCTCTGCCCTGGCATCCAGGTGGTGGAAGGAACTGACTTCATGCAATTGAACTAGACACTGCTAGCTAAAAGCTTTTAATGTAAATGACTGGGGTAGCGCTCAATATGGCAGCTACAGTCCCCTCCGAAAGTACTGGAACAGCAGGGCCAGTCCTTTTGTTTTTGCTATACACTGAAGACATTTGGGTTTGAGATGAAAAGATGAATGACATGATGGATCAGAGTTTCAGCTTTCAGTTTCAGAATTTCCACATACAGCAATCAGCACCTGAATGATGGATTCATTTGTTAAGCAGAAGTCAGTGTGGGAAGCGTCATCTCCTTTTTCTCCTGTTTCTGCCCAGTGCTATATGAACCCCAGGGCTTGAGCTTGTACAATCCATAGGCCTTTAATTTTTTAACACATTATTAATATCAACTGTAACGTTATGCCAAGGCGGATTCAATGGTTAACTCATAAAACTGTACGATGTGACAACAATGAGGAAACAGATAGACCTGCAGCTGAATGCACAAGGGAACGGTCATTTTGAGACTGTACATGTTGGTGTGCATGCATGTGGAGAATGCTTCCTCTCCTTCCATTAGAAGACATATAATTTTGGTCTGGTGTGCTGGTGTGGTAGTTAATCAAATATGCAATAAATCAGTTTTTCCCTTTAGTTGGATATATAGACCAATTGTCTCTCTGTATACAGAGCAAAACAGGTCTAAAGATAGTGAAACAACTTACGCTTTCCCAAAAGAAAGCCTAAACTCTCTTCAGAATGGATTACTTTATCAGAGGGACGTCAGTAATACATTTTACACGTCTCCCCAGTGATTAATAATCTCACGTCCAGTACTCATACTTTGTTTTTGTTTTTTTGTTTGTTTGTTTTTTAATGATAATGTTTAAACACCATAACATCTTAAAACTCAACACATGGAGTTCATTGCATTTAACTTTGCCATGTGTGTGTCCTCTAGGCATGGCTCCAACAGTATGGGTACCTTCCTCCAGGTGATCTCCATATACAAGCACCCCGTTCACCTCAATCCATTTCCTCTGCTATTACTGCAATGCAAAGGTTCTATGGCCTGACTGTCACGGGAAAACTGGACTCTAACACACTGAAGTGAGTCAGCTTCAAAACTGCCTAATGAGTCATTTAGTTTGATTAAAATGTATAATTTTACAAAACATATGAAATGATTTGGAATGGAGAAATCTACCATTACATCCATGCTCTGCTGTTTGCCCAGCAGCTCATACAGAAACTGTTACCTGAAAATAAAAAATAATAACTGAACTGAAGTCTGTAGTGTGCTGCATGATCTCATATATTGAAATGTTTGCCAGGGCAATGAGGAGGCCTCGCTGTGGTGTTCCAGATAAGTTTGGAGCGGAGCTTAAGAGCAACTTGAGAAAGAAAAGATATGCTATCCAGGGACTGAAATGGAAAAAGAAGGAGATCACATTCTGGTAGGGATTATACTGCAGATATCCACAAGTAACAAAGGAAATGAAGAGATTGTTTAAAGATCCTGGTTTAAGGCGCATGACAAACTTTTTCCACATTTATGGAAGTACCACTTTGGGTCAGGTTTGGCTCAGATTCTCATGTGACTTGTCTGTATGTTCATCAATTTGTCTTCTCCTTGCTCTTTTCCTACTTCTTACCATATCTCTACATTTTCTTTTTTTTTTTTTTTTTTTTTTAAACCATATGGCCTAATTTACCTGATTGTCTTTCCAAATCTGCTCTTTCATCTCCTCTGTTTTCTGTTGTTTTTCAGCATACAGAACTACACGCCTAAGATTGGGGAGTATGAGACCTACGAGGCGATCAGAAAAGCTTTCAAAGTGTGGGAGAGTGTCACCCCTTTACGATTTCGAGAGATCCCTTACAGTTACATTAGACACAAGACTACTGACTTTGCGGATATTATGATCTTCTTTGCTGAGGGTTTTCATGATGATGCCAGTCCATTTGATGGCGAGGGTGGGTTCTTAGCACATGCCTACTTTCCTGGAAATGGCATAGGAGGAGACACGCACTTTGATGCTGCAGAACCCTGGACAATTGGAAACCGAGACTTGTGGGGTAAGTGAGGAGAAGGGTTGACAGGAGATGCAGAGAAATAAACATAGGTCCTTGCTTTTCCCCAGGGTTGTGTAAACACCATATCAAGGTTCATCAATTAGTTTCATTGAACAATTGGGGCCAAATTCCTACGGCGCAAATGCTGTTTGCACAGACCCATTCAGTGGCAGACTGTTGCATTAAGCAGTTCCTATTTAAATAAATTGTTTTATTTATTGGAGCTTGAACTAAATGCATTTCATTTAAAAGAACAATCAAAGAGACTACTTAACTACAAAGACTCAATAATAATAATACACTATATGGCCAGAAATATGGGGGCATCTGATCTTTTTATTGATCTTAGTTTTGCTTTTATAGAGGTAATCACACTGATGTACTAATCTTGTACAATTCTTGAGCAACACCTGGCTACTAATGAATCTCTTAATGATTGTGGAACTAGGAAGGGTGTAGTTATTTCTTCCCACCTGGTTTCTGAATGTTGGTTTACTTTTTTGGAAAAAAATGACTACATATTGACATCTGTTGTGTTTTTCTTTTTGCTCTGGTCACCTGAAGCTTTTTGTTTGTTTATAGAAGTTGTTGAGGACCGCACAATTATTATCTAGGCTCTGATCAATAAAAACATAGAATTGAAGGAGGGTGTTCTTTCTTTTTCCCATGACTGTATATGAGCTTGTTGGACACCCCATTCAAAACCCATCCTCATTAATATGGATTCCCCCCTTGTGGCTAGAGCAGCCTCCACATCTGGAAAGGCTTTCTACAGGTTTGTGGAGTTTGTTTGTGGGAATTTGTGCCCATTAAGCCAAAAGAGCATTAGTGAGGTCAGGCACTGGTGTAGGATGAGGAGGCCTGGCTTGCAATTGAAGTTCCTATTTATCCCAAAAGTGTTTAGTGGGGTTGAAGTCAGGGCTCTATGCAGAACACTGCAAGTCCTCCATACAAAAGTCATCACAAACCATGTCTTTACAGACCTCGCTTTGTGCACAGGGCACAGTCATGCTAGAACAGGAAAAGTCGTTCCCCAAACTATTACCACAAAGTTGGAAGCTTACAATTGTCTCCACTGCCTTTGTATGCTGTAGCATTAGCATTAACATTAACCTTCACTGGAACTAAGGGGCCTAGCCTAAACCCTGAAAAACAACCCCAGATCATTATCCCTCCTCCACCAAACTTGACTGTTGGCACTATGCGTTCTGGTAGGTAACGTTTTCCTGGCATCTGCCAAACCCAGATTAATCCATCAGACTGCCAGATAGTGAAGTGTGATTCATCACTCCAGAGAACACATTTCCACTGCTCCAGAGTCCAGTGACGGCGTGCTGTACACCACTCAGCAGCCCCACTCTGAGCTTCCATGGTCCATCACTCTGTGGCTGTTATTGTGAAATGGAAGCGTCTAGGAGCAACAATAGCAAAGGTGTCATCTTATGACCGTGCCACATTTAAAGTTGCTCAGCTCTTGAGTACGACCCATTCTACTGCCAGTGTTTTCTATGGAGATCGGCATTGTGCCTGATTTTATGTACCTGTTAGAAATGGGTGTGGCTGAAGCACCTGAACTCAGTAATGAGGAGGGGTGTCCATGTTTGGCCATATAGTGTATAATAACTTGGGTAATGCTGGGTTGTGATTTTAACCATTGTAACCAGGTTGAGCAAGGCCCTTAACCCTCTCTGCTTTAGGGGCACTGTATCTTGGCTGACCCTGTGCTCTGACCCCAGCTTCCTAACAAGCCGAGATATGCGAAGAAAAGAAATTCACTGTGCTGTAATGTACTGTATGTGGCAAATAAAGGCTGCTGCTGCTTCTCTTGTATTGAGCTGATACCAGAAAAAATGGTGAATCGACTATAAGAAAACATACTGGATATCAGATCCTGTAACAAATGGCAAAGATTGGAACTGGATTTGGAAAAGAAATGTATTTCTGGAAGTTTTCATAGGTTGTTTTATTATATTTATACTTCATACTTTATTATATTTATAGTGTAAGTGATTTTTCTGTGAAAGAGTTTAACTGTGAATTGCTTCATGTAAAAAACATTTTAAAGCTTAGTAGTTTGTAAAGAAAACAATATCGGACGGGTTTCAGTACCGACTGATACTCAAGGTTCAATATTGGTATCGGTATCAGTATCGGAAAAGAAAATGTTGTATCTCCAGCCTTGTGAATTTCCTCTCCTTTAGGTAACGATGTTTTCCTGGTGGCTGTGCATGAGCTGGGTCATGCATTGGGTATGGAGCACTCAAATGACCCCTCTGCCATCATGGCACCTTTCTACCAATGGATGGACACAGAAAACTTTGAGCTTCCAGAGGATGATCGTCGTGGCATTCAGCAGCTTTATGGTAAGTTAGAGAAACAGTTAAATTTGCTTTGTCATGACATGGGCAACAAAAGACAATCCAGTAAACATATTAGCATTTTTACTGCATCTCTACCCTGTAGGACCCAACCCTAGTGGCCATCCTCAACCTTCGGTTAGCCCCCACACCCCTTACCATATCCCTCATCCCACTGACACTCCACGCAAGCCAGAAGTACCTCACTTTGGCCCTGATATCTGTGAAGGTCACTTTGACACCATTGCTATTCTGAGAGGAGAAATGTTTATCTTCAAGGTATTTAAAATAATCTGTGTGCTTATACACAATGAATAAAAAACTGTTTTAATGTTAATATCTAAAGCTCTTTGATCCTGGGTGGTAGAATAAATGGTTCTGGCGTCTTCGCAATCACCGGGTTATGGAAAATTATCCAATGCCAATTGGACATGTCTGGCGAGGTCTATCAACATCAATTGATGCTGCCTACGAGAGAGAGGATGGCAAATTTGTCTTTTTCAAAGGTAAAAGCTGGTTTCTTTTTGTGACTTTATTCTAAAACCTGTTGCGGAAGGTTATAAGTTATAAGTATATAATTACTTCTTCCTCAGGTAACCGACACTGGGTATTCAGTGAAGCAAATTTGGAGCCAGGCTACCCAAAGACACTGAGAGCGATGGGCAGAGGCCTCCCTCAGGACAGAATTGATGCTGCGCTTTTTTATACACCTACAGGCAACACCTACTTCTTCAGAGGAAATAAGTAGGTGACTGTTTCTTGGTTTGTTAAGAAAGCATTTCTTGACGATCACAAAGGACACTGTTGGCGTCTTTTCTTCCCTCAGATATTATCGATATAATGAAGAGTTGCAATCAGTGGACCCGGACTACCCTAAACCCAGTAGCAAGTGGCAGGGCGTCCCTGATGACATCAAAGCAGCTTTCATGAGCCGAGACCAAAGTAAGAATCCTTTTTTAATTCAGTACCTCATTAAGTGTATAAAAAGCAACATGGTTTGTTTTAAAAGTGGGATTGTTGCTCTTATAGAGCTAATTTAACTAGTTATGTCATGTTTATAAATGAGTAAACTAGTTATTATTGATCACATGTGTAATTAAATGTAATGGCATGTTACTCAACAAACATTTGGATTTGTGTAGTATATTATAATTAGATATAAATAATACATCTCCTATAATACATCAGTTCTGGGCGAAGGGAAAGACATGCTAATACTCTTAGAACTTGCACGCATGAGAGTTTCAAGCAACATCAACACAGTGAACGTGGCTCTGCCTTGGAAAGCATAAACTGGATAAACATCTTTACAGAATATTAAAGATTTAATCTCTGACTTTCAGGTTTCACATATTTCTACAAAGCCAATAAATACTGGAAGTTCAACAACCAGCTGATGAGGGTGGAGCCTGGTTACCCCAAGTTTGCCTTAAGTGATTGGATCGGCTGTCCAGTTGAGGACACTAAGACAGGTGGAGGTCCAACAGGTGGTGGTAGTGATGACAGTAACCAGGATAAAGAGAATAAAGAAGATGAAGAAAAATTGGACAAGACAGAAGTCATTGTCATCGAGGTGGACAACACTCCTGGTGATGGAAGTGGAATGGCAGCAGTAGCGGTGCCGCTTATGCTGCTGGTGTGTTTAATTTGCACTCTGGCAGCCTTGATCTTTTTCCGCAAGTATGGCACGCCACGTCATCTTCTCTACTGTCAGCGTTCCCTACTAGACAAGGTGTAGAGAGGCGAAGAGAAGAGGAGGGTGAAGATAAAGGTACAGGAAGTATGGTATATATATTATTTCCATACTTTGAAGTTGTTAACCTTAGTTTTGCAAAATATGATTTAAAAAAAAAAAGCAGTTGGGATATTTTTCTGCATATAAAAACTTATATAGACCTTAGACCATCTTGTCTCTGGCCACAAGAACCTTATGTAGACCTATGGTAGAGTGCAAGTATGGCTGACCTGAGAGCACAGAGCAGTGCGTGGTCGTTAAGACAGTCCACGTTGCCCTGAATTGCATGCACAGAAAGGTATTATTAAGAGTGAAGCGAATGTGCAGGGATGTTTCCGCAACCACTGAGACAAACCATTAGAAATTATAAAAAGTCTAAAAAGTGAAGTTCCACTTCATCAGGGGAAAAGTCCACAAGTCAGGCTTTTTTATTTTTTTTTAATATATAACTTGTGTTTGTGCTATATAATAAGTTCATATATTAACTTATTCCAAGTCTCTGCCATCTTGGGAATTCTTCTACGAATCAGAACAAGTTCTGTGTTGCCAGAATAAAGTGATTTTACACTAGTCTTTGTAATGGAGCGTGACCGTTCCTGTAAGTGGACACATCCCTCTTGTCCCCACCCCAAAGTCTCAAAAAATCAACTTTACTTTTGAGGGAAGTCTAGAACAACTGAGGGAAAATGAAGAGTGCATGTGTCAATGTTTAGTGATGTTCTCACATACGAAACTTCTCTGCATGTGTCACTGCTTTATGCTTTATGACATTTTCTTTGCATGCAACACACGGCACCTGGAGCTCTCTTAACAGCCAGGCTCGAATATCTGCAGTGTGGGATCAGGTTGTTCATTCTCAACTTATTTAACTGTAATGCTATGGACAATAGAAAAAAACAATCTGATATAAATTGCTAGATTTGAAATCCCTAATTAATTATTTTCATTACTTATAAATGAGTTATTTTGTAGTGGAAAAATCATTTCAATCGTTTTCTATTTAGAATCATTTTCAGTAAAACTGGTCTACAAATTCCTAATAATCAAAAGCAAATGTACAGTATAATAGAGTCATTTAACATTATTTTATGTTTTAAAAACATAATCCATTATAGCATGTCTTAAAACATTCCACATTATTAATTCCAAAGTTAACCTGACCTTAGGGTATTGTTTATAACATGTAACATGAATTGTTTATACATTTGTCTGTTAAGAAACAGAGGACTCTGTTTTCATGATCATGGTGCAGAGCGGCGCAAAAACAGGGTTGGGTTTAGAGGTGTGCGTTAGGACTGGGATTATGCGTGACCCGAAAAAATGTCACGGTGCTGGCGATTCTTACTTTCATGCAGAAACGGGAGGTCGGATAAAGTTCACAGGACAGAAAAAGTCCACGATAATTAACAGGGGAACACACCGGGGAAAACCCTAACCCTAACCCTGGTGTGAGACGCTTTTACAGCATTCAGTGATTCATGCTTTGTGTGTTATCCTGTTTGGCACCGCTATGGTTTACATTTATTTGTTCCATTTAAATGTTACATTTATGTGACTAATTTGTTTACATTTAGATCAGAAAGTTCATTAGAAAATATTGCGAGCAGGTACAAACAAAAATAATAGCTGCAGGAGAGGGTGGGATTGGGATTTTTTTTAAAAAGTCTCGCACTAAGCTCTAGTTGGATTTGAATGAATACAGTTTGTATAAAGAAAGCTTGCCAAAAGGTTTCACAGTAGGTATCGATTCTTTACAACGAAAATGTCATGCGAGCGTTCGGTTCTTACTTTGTTGATGAGCTCTACAGAAAAGCTTGCAGGAGCTCAAGGGGAGTGTAGCCAAGTTTCAGCAAAATTCCCAGCCTAACTACACCTCATAAACCTCTACAACTTAGTTTAAAACAAAAACTAGCCAAAAACTTTAGGCACAGAAAAAGGTACCTAATTCTTTTTTCTTCTGTCTTTGTCAGAGGAAATAATGTAACAGTGGTGCGCATTTCTGAATTGCAGTACACAGTGTATTATACGCGGAACCCGACAGGCCTGCGCGCGGGACGTAAGCGTGTGATAGTGATGCACTGTGCCAACCTGAACACCGCCTTACTGAGCTCCAGAATAAACTCACATTTTCCCAAACAAAAGAAACATGCTTTTCTGGGCTGCTCAGTAGAGCCCATGCAGTCCATGCTGTGCTCAGGGCAGAATATCTCTGCTGGCCCTTCAAAAAATAATGATTTAATTTACTTCGTTGCACGTGTTTTTAAATAATTGTTCTCATCATTAGTTAAAGAAAATCCATCCCATTCTGACTTGCAGCATCGTTCCAGAGTGTGTCCCAGTTTTATAGATGATCGATATTCAGTGACTATAATTGGACAATATGGCACCATTTTCTCCCATTGTGTGTTTTCGAAGCCATTTTTGCGTCGAAACAGGAGTGACCATCTTGCAAAAACTGGAGCCAGAGTCTGCACAGCAGAGACCTTGGAGCCAGAGCATGAGCAGTAGATATGGGTGGACAGGCAGTGGGTCCGCGTACACACGCGCACGTCCTCAGTGAATTACCCAAAGTGCAGCATAAATCAGTGCATCAGCTAACTCGAAGTGGCAAGTACAGCGTTAGCAATAAATGTCAAATGCTAAAAGAAAATATTTCAGAGCTTTGAGTCATGACTGACTGAGCTAGCATTTGCTAGCTAGCTAACAGTATCAATCATCCATCATCAAAGTAATATAAGTAGTGAATGTAATATAGCAACTAAAATATACTGTTAACAGTCTGCAGTTTGGCACGAAATGGCAGACACTGATGATGCTGAGCTGACTTTAGAAAAGTCTTTTGATGTTCTTAACTAATGAGGAGAGACTGAAAATTAAACAAAAGCCAGAACAGTGTCCAAGATTTCAGTTCAAAAGTCAGGCAGCAAAAAGCTGTGCTTATTATTCGTCGTGCATTATTAGATACTGAGCTTCCACCATACTAAACCCTGCGAATGAGCCGTTACTGTAGAAACGATAACGTATTAGTCCCTGTTGTTCATGTTATACACACACACACACACACACACACACACACACACACACACACTCACAGACACACACACACACAGACTTGCGCCCAACCGAAAACTCCACACTGCGGTTCTATTTTTAAACCAGTATTATTTTCTGATGCAGAAAAATAAAATATGGACAAAAATTTGTGATTATGATAAACATTTATGATTGCTGATTAATCAGTTTTATCATAGATGTATTATTTATGAGACGTGTTAATTGTAATGTAACATTTTTTCAGACACAAAACACTGTTTACTGCCTAAATAAAACCACTCAAATTTTAGAAGTTACTGTATATTCTAATAAATGGGCTGCAATTTGTTTATATGATCCTATTTTTTTCACTTGTTTTCTTACCTTTGTTAAAAATAAATAAATAAATAAATAATAATAATAATAATAATAATAATAATAATAATAACTGGGGGGTTCTGACTTTCTTTTTCACTCTTCTCCTGGTGTATTCACTGACAAAAAATTTTTCCTTCTTTTTCTCTTTATAGCCTAATGTAGTCGTGGTTATGTGTCTCTCTTTATTAACTCTAACTGTTGTGTGTTGTAAGTGTGTAACATTGAGACGACTCTTCAGGTCTTTTACGTCACCTGATAATTGATTTCATTTTGCCATATTTCCTGCTTTTAGTTTATTCTCTCACACACAGAGTTTAGGGTTAAAGTGACTGTGTGAGTATACTTTGCCTTTTCATTAATATTCCTTAACATTGTACTGTCTTCATCATAATATGATTATTGAAGATGTCATGATTATTATTACTTGTACTTATTATTACTTATAATATTCTGTCAATGAAATTAATGTGTTTTTCTAATGTTGTCAATAGGATGTCCTGCTGGACAGGCAAAACCCATCATGCAGTGGCCTTAATTTTTTGCATTTCTGAATTTACGAAATTAAATAAAGACAAAAATAAACAACTAATACTTGTGTTTACAGTTGTACAGCTATGTTGTGGTGCTGTTTAGCATAATTTCAACCTGAAGTCCAGGCTAGCTATTTATTTAAAAACTAACAAAAAACAACTATTAGGCCTATAATGATGCCCATTGTGTAAGGAATGTGTTGTAATGTAGACTGATGCGTAGCAGAGGGTCGTAAGCACTCCAAAGTAAGCCATCTATCTTTCTAAACAGATAAGATAGATATTAGTTACTTAATATAATAAATTATAACCACATTGTCTTTTTCCAAACTTACCTGAGACATTCTATTAATAAAATATTCTAAAGTTTCAGTTTGAAACATGACACATTTGTCTGTTAACTACTGGTGATAAATAATACAGTTTTTATGTTAATATCAGAGGACATATAAAATTATACCATGGGACCAACTTATTCCATGGGTGCGGTTGTAACATCTCGATTCATCAAGTTCGTGGGAGGTGTACCTCCAAAAGTATTGGAACAGCAAGGCCAATTCTTTGTTTTTGCTATGTGCTAAAGACATTTGGGTCTTAGATCTAAAGAGAAATGAGACGATAGATCAGAATTTCACCTTTAATTTCCTGATATTTGTCTAGGTGTGTTAACTTAGAACATGGCATCTTTTGTTTGAACCCACCTATTTTTCAAATGATCACAAATATTGGACCATGTGACTGACAGGTGTTTCTTGTTGCCCAGGTGTGTAGTGTTAGATTGATTGTGTAAATAATTAATAGCTCTACTCTTGGTTTGATCTCAGAATTTAACCTGTGAAGACTGCATTTGTTGTTAAAAAGGATAAACCAAATGAAGACCAGAGAGCTGTCTATGGGAGAAAAGCAAACCATTTTGAAGCTGAGAAAAGAGAGAAAATCTGTCAGAGCCATTGCACAAGCATCGGGCATCGCCAGTACAGCAATTTGGAAAGTCCTGAAAACGAAAGAAACCACTGGTGTACTAATAACCAGTCAATGAACAAGTCGTAAAAGAAACAACAGCAGGTGATGACAGAAACATTGTGAGAGCTGTGAAGAAAAATCCAAAAACAACAGTCCGTGACATCATCAACAACCTCCACAGGGCAGGGTGAAGGTATCACAATCCAATGGCTGAAGAAGACTTTGAGAGCAGAAATATTGAGGCCATACAACAAGATGCAAACCTCTCATCAGCAGTAAGAATCAGAAGGACAGACTGGAATTCACAGAGAAATACAGAGATGAGCCACAAAAGTTCTGGAACCAAGATTAACCTCTACCAAAGTGATGGAAAGGCCAAAGTGTGGAGAAACAATGAATCTGCTCATGATCCAAAACATACGAGCTCATGGGTGAAGCATGGTGGAGGTAGTGTCATGGCTTGGGCTTGCATGGCTGCTTCTGGAACAGACTCACTGATCTTTATTGATGATGGAACTCATGATAGTAGCAGCAGAATGAATTCAGAAGTCTACAGAAACATTCTGTCTGCCACTTTACAGAGAAATGCATCCGATCTAATTGGGAGGAACTTCATCATGCAGCAAGACAACGACCCAAAACACACTGCAACACAACAAAGCACTTCATCAGGGGGAAAAAGTGGAAGGTTCTTACTTTAACTTACCTTAAGACTTTCTGTTCATACTTTTTCTTAGCTAAAAATTGGGGGGTGCCATGGTAAAAAGGTGCCTTGTTCTGAGTTGTTAAACACGTCTAGATGTAAATATCAGGAAATGAAAGCTGAAATTCTGCTCTATCGTCCCATGTTCATTCAACTCATGCCTTGCCGTGCCAATATTTTTGGAGGGGACTGTAAGTATATTTTTGTAAATTATTTTATCACGCAGTAAAGACCTCATATAGTTGTACACTGTTTGTACCAGCTGAAACACTTTCTTTGCTCAAATGTATTCCTAAGTGGGTGCATAATTATTGAGCATTACATGACCCATAAAGAGGTCAGTCAAATAAATAACAACTGAAATGCTCGGGTCTTGGTGCTCCAGCCTCCATCCAGCCATGAAGATTTCCAGGAAGGAAATAATTTTTCAAGTAAGCAGAATGTCTTTGTTTATTGTTACTTAAATACTTGTATTGATAACCCTGTTACAACTGACACCACACTATCAACCACCTTGAAATTAGACATGCTAGCTAACCAGCTTAGCTGATAATCAACTAGTGATGTAAACTAGCCTATATTGGTTTTATTTGCATACAAAATGAACACATAACATCAAAACATTCTCCAGATGAGAAAAATTTACTTATTTAATTACTTTCGTACCTCAAAATCAGACTTTTGATGATTAATTCTTCAGCACTGTGATTAAATTGCTGTTCTTTTGAAAACAGACAGAGAATGCTACTGAGAGTGACCATACTCCACTGCTCTTGAATATACGTGTATGGAATCTAACAATCTGTGCTTTAAGCTGCAGCCAGAGGTGTCATGTTTGCATGACAAAAGCAGCCCGATGGCCAGTCTGAACCAGCCCAACTGCAAATCTTTAAAGCTTAAAGTTATAAATAGCTATGAGAAGGAGTGTACTAATTCACATACATTCAAGTACATTTGACTTCATAGGCATTTACTGTAGTTACCTTATTTCTGATGTGCAGTTTCACATGAAAATTCATTACATTGTAATCACAACGACTGTGCATGTGTACCATTTAGTGTTTGATTTTCTTTATATCATCTTTCCTTGTACACAAATTAGTAAATCCAACATA